>MU184021.1:236147-323187 GCA_016904865.1 Pissodes strobi
CAGTGTATATATACAGTGTGTCCAAAAAGTATGCAACATATGGGAAATTTCTTTATTATTGGATTCTCAGAAAATTTTATTCTTCATAAAAGTTTGTGCTTGCCCTAAAACAGTAAACGAGTGTTTCAAATTTTACATACTGCTTTTAGTGCGGACGCGAATGTCATTTTTCCGAAATCGCGTCAAGATTAAAGTACCTTAATTTATAAAGATACAGCAAAATCTTAAAAGGAAAAGTTCTTCCAAATTAAAAAAGTAATCTAAATATGAAATTTGAGTTAAGTAAATTTCCCTTTTTTTTCTCGTTTTTTTTCTAAAACGTTACTCCATCGGTGAATGCTTTGTTCTTTTGTTATTAGTATACTTGCCACGCTACTTCAAAATTTATTTAAAGTAGACATAAGTTACATAGTTGCATATTGTTTCAGTTTTTACAGAGATAAAAGCCAGTTTAGGTATCAGTGTGTTGCAAACACATTTAAACAATGTTGGTCCAAAGTAGGTAATTGTCCACAATAATTATTATATATATAAGGCCGGACGGAATACCTGTGGCAGTGGGCCGCTGGACTCCACATGGAAAATCTGCTACCAGCGAAGCAACCCGTATAGCAACCTGCAATGTCCGAGGGCTGTTGCAGACTGGGAAGCTTCAAATAATGCAAAATGAACTTAAACGCTGCAATATAGAGATTGCAGGAATTGCGGAGACACACTTGCGAAGCAGTGATCATTTTTGCGCTGCGGATTTCCAAGTATATTTTTCCGGTTTGGAAGACCGAAGCTACGGAGATGTTGCATTGATGATATCTAACCGACTAAACAACGTAGTCACCGGATACAAAGTTATAAGCGAACGCATAATCTGCGTCCGATTTAATGCAGCTCCCTGCAATGTTAACATATCCAAGCATATGCACCTACAACAGAAGCTAGTGATGAGGAAGTGGAAAACTTCTATGCTTCCCTCGATACCTTGATTAATGAAATACCCTCGGAGATACCAAGCCGCGTGATCGTAATAATTCTGGGCGATCTAAATGCCAAGGTTGGACGTACGCGCGAGGACGATCACCTGCGCCATGTTGTGGGGAAATACGGCATAGGAACTAGAAACGATAGGGGTGAAAGACTGATGCAATTTTGCATTAACTACTGCATCACGAATACAGTATACAAACAACATATACGCAGTCTATTCACCTGGACCTCACCAGATAAGAAGACCAAAAACCAGATAGACTATATATTAATAAGAGGACGCTGGCGAACATCCATTTTATCGGTAAAGACACTTCCTGGGGCTGACTGCGGATCGGATCACCAACTTTTAGTATGCAAATTCCGAATAAAACTCCAAGCATGCAAGATATCAATCCCAAAATCCAAGCTACCACTGATATTGGATGAAGCTTCCTTCAAGACTGCCTTGGATCGTAACATCGAGATCAATATACGGCCAAAACAATACACAAATCCAAACAAGATGTGGATGGACACAAAACACACAATAATATCAACGCTAGAGGCAACACAACCGAAAATCAAACCTGTCAAGAAACAACATTGGATGTCTGATAGCACGCTTGACATAGTTGAAACTAGGAGAAAACTCAAAACCAGCGGCCTTACCAACAAGGAACAGCAAGATGAGTATGAGAAACTGTCAAAGCTCATTCAGGCAAACTGCAGAAAGGACAAGAATGACCACTTCAACAATATCTGCAAAGAAATTCAACAACATGCCAATATCACACAGCCGAAAGATGCGTTCGCGAAAATAAAATACATAACCCGCAAATTCAAGCCTCGCACCTGGGCGATCTGCGATCCCAACGGCAACCTAAAAACAGACATAGACGAGATCACCGAAATCTGGAGGAAATACTGTGAAAACCTCTACAGTGAAGAACAGATTGAAACCCCAGATATTACCAATTGGGACGAAACACCCGGCATACTGCTACACGAAGTACACGCGGCCATCAAGAGACTTGCAAAGAATAAATCCCCTGGAATTGACATAATTACTGCGGAAATTCTGAAAACATTAAGCGATGAAGGAATAAAAGTAATTTACATGATCTGTCAAATGATATGGAGAACAGGAATATGGCCCAACGCATGGACAACCTCAATTATTATCCCTCTGCACAAAAAAGGGGCCACATCCAAATGCGATAACTACCGTCTCATCGCTCTTATACCCCATGTAAGCAAAGTCATGCTCCACATTATACATTCGAGACTACAGGCTTTCACTGCTTGGCAAATTGCTCCTGAGCAGGCTGGGTTTGTTAAAGGGCGTGGCACAACAGAGCAGATACTAAACCTGCGCCAACTGATAGAAAAGGCTAGGGAATATTACACGCTCATGTATATCTGCGTAGTCGACTATCTGAAGGCTTTTGATAGAGTTAAATGGCACAAACTATGGCCAACCATCATAGAAATGGGAGTACCAGAGCATATCGTTTTCCTGATTAGGGGTTTATATGAAGAAAGCACCGCTGTGATCAGAGTCGATAAACATCTATCCTCCGAATGCAAAATAAAAAAAAGGAGTAAGACAAGGCTACATACTCTCACCACTGTTATTTAACCTGTACAGCGAAAGTATCATGCGCTACGTATTAAATGACTGGGACGGAGGGGTCACAATAGGCGGGAAGAAAATCTCCAATCTCCGATTCGCGGATGACACACTGCTACTGGCGAGCAGCGCAGATGAACTCATAGCCCTATCCAAGAGGTTAGAACGCGTCAGTCTGGAGTGTGGTCTTCAAATAAACATCCAAAAGACGAAAGCGATGATTGCTGACCGCGCAAAATGATGACTGGCCAAATATCCTTAAGGTCGGAAAATATGATGTCGTCGAGCAGTATATATACCTGGGTGCCATTATTAATAACAAGGGATGCTATGAACCCGAAATACGCCGCCGAATACAACTGGGAAGAACTGCCATGTCCCAGCTTACTCCAGTGTGGAAGGATAGCAACATAACACGTAACACGAAGATCAACCTGATCCATGCGATAGATAGTCTTTTCTGTATTTGGCAATGCGGCGGAGACATGGACCTGCGTGCGGCTGACCGTCGTCGAGTGGATGCGTTCGAAATGTGGTGTTGGAGGAGAATGCATAGAATACCCTGGACTGCACGACGTACCAATATCTCTATTCTTAACGAGATCAAACCCAAACAACGACTCTCAAATCTAGTTTACTCTCGCATATTGAAGTTCTTCGGACATATAACGAGAAGTGACAACATGGAAAAACTGATCGTGCAGGGTAAGCCAAACGGCGGGCGAAAAAGAGGGAGGTCTCCCTGCCGCTGGATAGATACCATCAGGCAGCTTCTCCACACTGACATTGAGACCGCTGTACGTGGAACGGCTGACCGATCGCGATGGCGAGATCCGTCAAGCAGGTAATCAACACACTTGAGGGGGCCTGATGGAGATCGACATTCACGACTTGTCACTACACGTCTGCCAAGACGTTAGATTAAGAAGAGAGGAATACCTGTCATCGTGTTAAGGCTTTTTGATGTAACATCTTACGCGGCGGTATGAAGGTAAATCTCGGGAAAATGGACGGAAGTGTGAAACCCGGATGTGACATCATAACCATGTCAGAAGGCATCGGGGGTTTTCGTTAGATTGCGTTCCTATTCTACCTATGTCTTTACGATGAACTGCATTTTTGTATTTCTATCTCAGGAAAACGCGTAGATAGGGGGAATAGAAGAAATTTGGTATACTTGTAATTCATTTGCATGTTGCAAGCGCGTTACCGCACTTATTACAAAATACAATATTTTGACAGCACCATGAAAGTTAACAGACTCTTTAATATTTAATCCTACCCAGTAATATAAACACAAACCTTTCTTTCCTTTTTACCAAAAAAATAACCAAAATAAAAATGTCACCAAGTGAAACGCATAGTTTGTTCGCAGTGATGTTTTGTGCCATTGCAGTGATGGCAATAGATATTTACGATACAAGTGAAGTAGCTTGTGTTAGTTCAGCTGTCTATACACTCAAGAATAATAATGATGTAAAGTCATGTGTATTATAACAATATTTCATCTACGCCCACCTAAAATGTAAAATATAGTAAAAAATAGTTATTTATACTATAAGGGATGTAAGTGACATTTACTATACCTTGAGACGGAAATAATAGTCAGTGACGTCAGTCACTCGTTCGAAAACAGACCAACGTGAGCGGCTTAAAGTAATATTTAATATTTAACAATAAATCTGGTATGAAATGCTCGCAAAATGCCGCTTATTCTAAATGCGGACACAGAGTTTCGGCACAAAACGTGCATCGCTGCCAAATTCATTGTGGCCCGTATACGCGCGTTACGCGGAGCATGTGAAGCAGCTGGACTTTAACAGAGGTTCGCGATCGACGGTCGTAAATTTACTGATAATTTACGACCGTCGGGAGGAGGTCGCAACGTTGCAACAGTTAACGAGCATGTACTCTGTGAGAGATCTGTTGCATAGTCGCGCTTGCGGGTTTAGGTTATCGTTTTGTTTTAACATTGAAAATGTTTCTGTTTTCCTAAATAGGGCCTCAAATCGTGAAAAAATGCATGCTACATTTGCCACATTCATGACGTGGTACCCGTGAGAGATCGTGTTGGCTTGTTTATTTAAACTTAAATTGATTGTAACGTATCGGAATCAGTTCTAATTACTAAAATAAATTGGAACTAACTGAAACTAACCGAAAGTGTATTGAACGACTATCCAAAACTAACGAAAAGCACCAAAACGGGCTAAAACGTATCGAAATAGATTTAAAATATTGAAGTAAGTTAAAACTAACCCATATTAACCGAATTTTAGTGACCAACCTAAACTAACCAAAACCTTAAAATTGCTTATAACGTATCGGAACCGGTTCAAATTACTAAAATAAATTGGAACTAATTGGAAGTAACCGAAAAACGATTGAAAATATCCAAAAATAACTAAAAGCACCAAAACGATTAAGTAAGTTAAAACTTACCCAAATTAACCGAATTTAAGTGACTAATCAGAACTAACAATTAACCCAAATTAACCGAATTTTGGCGACTAACTAAAACTAACCAAACCATTAAAATTGCTTATAACGTACCGGAACCGGTTCAAATGGCTAAGATATATTAAAACTAACTGAACTTTACTGAGACTTGACTAAACGACTAACCAATAGTAGGTAACTAAAAGCATCAAAACGGGCTAAAACGCATCGAAATAGATTTAAAATATTGAACTAAGTAAACTAACTTAAATTAACCGAATTTTGGTGACTAACCAAAAACCCTAATATTGGTTATAGTGTAACGGAACTGGTCCAAATGATTAAAATAAATTAAAATTACCTGAAATTAACCGAAAGCTGATTGAACGACTAACCAAAATGGACCAAAAGTAACCAAAGGCATCAAAAGGGGCTAAAACAAGTTGAAACTAACAATCAACCGAATTTTGGCGACTAACTAAAGTTAACCAAAAACATCAAAATTGGATATGACGTATCGAATCCAGTTCAAATGACTAAAATAAATTAAAACTAACTAAACTTAACCAAAAGATGTTGAACCAAAACTAATCAAGAGTAACCAAAATGGACTAAGACGTATCGAAACAAATTACGAATAAAATAAGTAACTAACCCAAATTAACCGAATTTTTGCGACGACCTACATTATTAACCAAAAACGTTTAAATTGTTTTAACGTATCGGAACCGGTTCAAATGGCTCAAATAAATTGGAACTTACTGAAAGTAACCGAAAATTGATTGAATAACCAACCAAAGCTAACCAAAAGTAACTAAAAGCACCAAAACGGGCTAAAACGTATCGAAAAAATTAAAAATATTGAAGTAATATGAAACTAATTCAAATTAACCTTATTTTGGTGACTAACCAAAAACACTAAAATTGGTTATAACGTTTTGGACCCGGTTCAAATAACTAAAATAAATTAAAACTAACTGAAATTAGCCGAAATTAAAACTAACTAAAGCTAACCGAAAGCTGATTGAATGACTAACCAAAACTATTCACAAGTAACCAAAAGCACCAAAACGGGCTAAACCGTATCGGAATAGATTGCAAAAATTAAAGTAAGTTAAAACTAATCAAAACGAACCGAATTTTTGTAGCTAACCGAAACTAACCAAAAAGATTAAATTTGATTATAACGTATCGGAGTCAGTTCAAATGACTAAAAAAAATTGAGCGAGTCTGGTAGTAGTCGAGACACTGATGTGTAAACATATCCTCTAACGACATCGGTTGCAAAAAAAACGACAGCAGCAGGTTGTGTTCCCGAGCGGTCACCCATCCAAGTATTAACCCCGCCCGACGTTGCTTAACTTCGTGATCGGACGAGAACTGGCATTTTTAACATGCTATGGCCATTGTTGCGTTTTACCTTGGTCATAGAATAAAAATTAGGTTTAATAACCAAGTTTAAAATAATAAAAAATCAACGCGAACGAAGCCTCGGATAAAAGCTAAAAGTGTCCTATGTTCTTTACTATGCTCTTGAAAATATTTGTACAAAATTTCATGATGATCGGAACAAACAAACAAACACATTCGCATCTGTAATATTAGTTAGGATTATTTTATAATACTTACTGGCAGCTTCGGAGTGGAATGATTCACTGCACAAATTCGACACGATAATCTAATGCCATCAGGAACAACATCAATATATGGACACAGCTTATTTACCTAGTAATCGTGGGCCGACATCCTTAGATTTGGGAAAGTCAATAACCAAATTTTGCAAATTTTAGAAGAGGGCTATGACTCAATATTGTTTTAGACGTCTGGGCATCTGAATAATACTTTTGACAATTCGTTTAATTTAAAATAATAATATGCTCTTTTATCATCTAAAATCCGTTTAAAAACGATTTTAAATGACAAAATTATATAATAACCCGAAAATTTGGACTTTTCAGGACGATAGCCGTGGCTTCTGACGAATTTGTCGTGGATTTTGAAGCGAAAACTCATTTTAAATTCAACCGTCCATTAAAAATAAGCTGTGCTATGGATCCAAATACACTGCGAATATAATAATTAATAAATAATAATTTTGACTGTTCGTTTAATTTAAAATATGCTTTTTTATCATCTAAAATCCATTTAAAATTATTTTTAATGGCAAATTGGATATAATACCGCCCTAGCGGCTAGAATCGGTTTACACATTTTCGTCCCATTTGCCGAGATTTGCCCTCATACTGCCGCGTACGATGTTTACACATCAATAAGTTGGAACTAACGGAAAGTTTTTTGAACGACTAACCAAAAGTGACTAGAAATAGCCAAAACGGGCTAAACAGAATCAGAACAGGTTAAAAATATTACAGTAACGTTATGGCTATAGTCAAAAGCGGTCTTATCGTGCGGGTCCAAAGGTCACAATTTTATTTATTATTTATTTATTTATTATTTATTATAATTTTTCATTAAATGTCATTACTTTGACAGATTTTACATGCAAAATGTGCCACAAATGAAGTTTTTACTGAAAATTGTGACCTTTGGACCCGCACGATAAGATCGCTTTTGACTATAATTGTATTATATTAATAGATTTTCCTATCTAAAAGTGACGGGTAATTTTTTCGGTTTTCATATCGGCACATTTTTGATGTGTAAACATCTTACGCGGCGGTATGAGGGTAAATCTCGGCAAATGGGGCGAAAATGTGTAAACCGATTGTGACATTATAAGCCGGTGAAGGATTTTTATACAATTTGGCCATTTAAATCGGTTTTAAACGGATTTTAGACGATATAAAAGCATATTTTAAATTAAACGAACCGTCAAAGGTGTTATTCAGATGCCCAGACTTTTAAAACAATATTCAGTCATGGCCGTCTTCTATAATTTTCGTTCTATAAGTTTTTTTTTTAATGGACGGTTGAATTTAAAATGAATTTTCGCTTCAAAATCCACGACAAATTCGTCCGAAGCCACGGCTATCGTCCTAAACAAGTCCAAATTTTGTGATTTTTATACAATTGTGTCATTTAAAATCGTTTTTAAACGGATTTTAGATGATAAAAAAGCATATTATTATTTTAAATTAAGCGAACTGTCGCGTATTATTCAGATGTCCAGACGTTTAAAACAATATTGAGTCATAGCCCTCTTCTAAAATTTGCAAAATTTGGTTATTGACTTTCCCAAACATGATGTCGGCCCAAGATGAGTAGCTGGTAAAAGAACAAGCTTTGTAGATTTTCGTGTCGAAAGTATGCAGTGAATTAATCCACAGTAGAGTGCTTTAGACGGCCTCAATTCTCTCCCTCCAATTTTTTGCCCTCTCACTCCCCCTCCGGTGACTTTGAGATAAACCCCGCCCACTTGGTCTTAAGTGTATACGGCCTTGAAAGACATTGGCCTAATTTCACCTTGAATGTCCTTGCCATTTTACCTTGAATGTCCTTAAGTTTTTGTTGAAGGTCGCGCATATGACCTTGGGATTGCTCCAAGCATGTATGACCTTGAAGGTCCTTGGGACTGTTTTGTGGTGTGTTTTACCTTGACTGACATTGAGGTAATTTGACCTTGAATGCCCTTGAGCTTTTGATGTATGAGGGTAAATCTCGGCAAATGGAAAGTAAATGTGTAAATCGATTCTAGCCGCTAGGACAGTACTATATACAATTTTGCCATTTAAAATCGTTTCAAACGGATTTTAGACGATAAAAAAGCATATTATTATTTTAAATTATACGAACTGTCAAAAGTATTATTCAGATGCCCAGACGCTTAAAGCAGTAAAATTTGAAAAAGCTGGTTATTGATTGTCCCAAATCAAAGGATGTCGGCCCAAGATTATAAGGTAAATATGCTGTGTTCATATGTTGATGTTATTCCTGGTGGCATTAGATTTTCGTGTCGAATTTGTGCAGTGAATTAATCCGCTCCGAAGCTGCCAGTGCGTATTATTAAAGAATCCTAACTAATATTATAAATGCGAATGTTTTTGTTTTTATTCTATGAACATCCTAAAATGTACAGGTAAGGACCATAGCACGTTGAAAAGCTTTTTAAGATCCTTTACACAAATAGTGCACTATGGAAAAATCGACCTCTCCTATTGGTCGATCCATCGCGTATTACAATATGTCTTCGTGATGTAAACGATTTCTGTCAAGAGGTCT
This sequence comes from Pissodes strobi, assembly GCA_016904865.1. Lineage (NCBI taxonomy): Eukaryota > Metazoa > Arthropoda > Insecta > Coleoptera > Curculionidae > Pissodes > Pissodes strobi. The sequence goes on from MU184021.1 coordinate 245,359, forward strand.
CCTGGTGTAGATGTTTAGACAACTGGGTCTCACCTGGACGGCCCGGATTCAAACCCCGTTGCTTTTTTATTATTCTTTTTAAGATTATGTATCTAAACAGTTTTTTCCTTGATTTTGGGTATGTCTTGGGTTAGTTTGGGTTAGCAGCTGGTTAGTTTCCTTTCCTTGAGCCCTCGTAGCGAGCGAAGCGAGCAGAAGGCCATGCCGATCGCCCCGATCGGCCAATAGGAAAGACCGATTTTTATATAGTGCACTATTTGTGTAAAGGATCTTATAATGCCGTTTAAAATGCCAGTTCTCGTTCGATCACTGAAGCTAAGCAACGTCGGGCGTGATTAGTACTTGGATGGGTTACCGCTTGGGAACATAACTTGCTACTGTCATTTTTTTACAACCGATGTCGTTATAGGATATGTTTACACATTAGTCTCGAGTACTAGCAGACTCGCTTAATTTTTTTATTTATTTTTGCTTTAATTATGATAATGTTTAATATTATTGCTAAAAATGCATTTCTTTAATTATATAACTATATTATAAACATTCGTGTGTTTGTATTTTTACATTTTTAAACTCTGCTTTTGGAAACTAAATGAATTTCAACGCAAATCGCATTTTTGCGTTTTTATTCATCATTTTCAATTCAATAAAAAATGTGGGATTTGGATACTACGGTCGAAGTTAGAGTTGAACCTCTTATTATCAATGTTGGTTCCGAAAGTAGTGATAGTAATGATTCTGAATCAAATTCTGATCAATCCTCCGATAACGAGTAGTAAACTTAAAGTTTTATTGATGTTTGATGTAAACTTTCGATGCAACTTTCAATATAGTATTTTATGATAAGAAAAACCCCTTATCATCCATGACTCTTTTTTTCCTAGCCTTAATGGATATTTTACTATTTGTTTGTAGTACAATTTTGTTGCTTATTACTAGATTTAGGAATAATTTTAAATATACGTTTTTTTGCATATTTTAGACTAAAATCATGCATATTTATGTACATAAACTTTATTTTTTTAAGTGGATATTTGCCTAAGTTTACTTATTACTATTCCATTATATAGTTATTATAACATATTAATTTACAAAGCAATTGTATCCGCCTCTGGAATTTCCTTCTCTCTTCCCTTACCCCTCGAGGCGCGCCTTAAAACTAAAAATGAGTCACTGACTATTATTTCCGACTTGAACTATAGTCGAGGACGATTTTGTGCCCGAGCGATAGCGTGGGCTGACAATATAGTTCGAGACTCTTAAATGTACTTACATCCCGTGGAGTATATAAGATTTGTTCTCCTCCCTGCAGAATTTATTCTTTGATTTTTATTAATTTAATTCGATACTTTTCGCATGAAATTATGAAGACAGCTCTGGCCGGTTTCTATAGCGTCATAAACATTCTTATTTTATCAATAACGTCAAGCTGACCGTTTATTATTAAAAATTCTGAAAAATTGAAATTATTGATTTGTATTATAGCCAAATTGATATAGAAGAATCAGCAAATATCGCTTGTCTGTCGCTGCTGCCAGAAAAATCGAGAAAGAGGTATGAAGCAACGTATCAATACTTCAAGAAATGGTGCCAAACAAAGACTGCTACTGTAGTTTCAGAAACCGTGCTTTTGGCGTACTTTCACGAAAAATCTGCTGTAATAAAGTCTCAATCAAGCTTATGGTGTGAATATTCCATGTTGAAATCCATAGAGGAAAACATAGATATTTCCAAGTATCCTAAAATTCGAGCATTTTTAAAAAGAAGAAATGACGGGTATAAACCTAAAAAATCCAATATGTTTGACAGGGAAAATGTGTATAAAGTCCTGTTTGAAGCCCCCGATGATATTTATTTAATAATGAAGGTTGTAATGATAATGAGAATTGCTCGAGCGTGCCGTTTAATGAACTCTGTGTAATGAAAATAGACAGTGCTGAATTAAGGCATGAAGTTATAATTGTTACTAGTCCTGATTCCAAAAATGGAATGGCACGTAAATTTACAGTGACTAAAAGTGACGATGAGAAGGTTTGTTATTTCAAAATAGTTTAAAATTACATTGATATAAGATCTCACATGACGCATTTTAATCCTAGCTTCTTCATACGGTATCAAAATGAAAAGTGCTTATATCAGCCTGCCGAGAAAAACACGATTTCTTCATTTCCAAGTAAAGTTGCTAAATTTTCTGAACTTTGAGAATTTTAAGCAGTATACTGGACACTCCCTAAGAAGAACGTCGGCCACTTTATTAGCAAATATTGGAGTTGATGTCTTAGCTCTCAAGCGACATGGAGGATGGAAATCTGCAATTATTGCGGAAAGTTATGTAGATGAGAGCGTCAACAATAAAAAGGAAGTTGCAAATAAAGTTTTGTACAATCTAACGAAGCCAGAAGTCTCCTGCAGTACTTCAAGAGTAAATTGGGAAAAAACGAGAAAACATTTATCCAAATTTTGTAAATAATGTTCATAACTGTAATAATTGTACTATTAATATTCATTTCACTTAATATTACTCCATTTTTATAAATCATTGTTAGCTCGGCAGTGTTGATGGAAAAAAAAATTAAGGGTATCTCCTATGTTTCTAGTTTAAACTTAATGAATACAGGGTGGCATAAATTATTAACATTCAAGGGTGGTAAGTTGACTTACAACCCGTCGTCAAGGACAATCGATACTTTTTTGGTAATTCTCACTTACGTCCTTCAAAACAGTGTTCAAATGGGTTGTTTACAATACAGGGATGGGGAAAAAAATTACGTGTCATCATTTTCATGAAAAATTCAAAATTAACATGTTAAAATGTCAAAAGTTTATTTGCGTCATGAAAATGAGTCCGGTATAATGAAGCTCTTAACTCCAAAAAAATGCAATATTTCAGACCTTCTTAACTCCCGGACATAGATAAAATTTTGAACGGGGTAGCTCGGGAAATTAAACGTCTCTTATATATTGTAAAATGCAAATTTTGTAAAGGCGACGCGCGACGTTCAGATAGGCGAGGGCGTGACAACCCTGGAAAACACGTGGCACAGCAGCAGAGTCGAGTCATGGCGTTATGTAATTATGATGACTATACTGGCGAAGTTTTAAGGTGGAAGGTGAAAATATGAGTGGCTGTAATAATATTGGCGAAATCAAACGTGTTGCTAAAAATTGGTGTTTACAGATCAGTCGGGATAACCTACGTATTGTGTTATTTGTTATGAAGAACGGTGAAATATGCGATTTGGGCGAGTTGAATCACATTGGCGTCTTCTTCTTTTCTTCGTGAGTGGCGGTATCACAAAAACTCTTAACAAAATGCGAGTTTTTCTTGCTATCCTTGACAATGGATTGACATTTGAAGATTTTTGAGATAGTCACGATAATAAGAGCGTGTGCTAATTAGTGATTATTGTAAAAAATTGTGGCGTATCTTAACTGTGTTTATTGGCATTGGTGTTTAAAAGAAGTTTTTCTAGTAATTGCCTATAGAGGAAGGCAGAAGTGACGAGTTAAAGCTCGATCATGAGCTTGAATTGAGCGACGGTGACCACGGCGAAGGCGAACAATCTCCATGGTACATAAGCTGCTGAAAGGAGGTTTGGTAGCTAGTATCCAGCAGATTGTGATGGCCGAAATATCAAACGCGGCGAAGCAAAAGGTGGCCGTTGGTATTGGCGGTACCTAGAGCATCAGGAAAGGCGAAAAATCAGGTGAGAGCGTCCCTCAGGTGGTAGTAGAGCATGCTTGTAGCGATAGGGCGGACTCGCTGGCAGTTCGGGCTGTGTGGGGTCAAGGGCAGGCGGCGACATTATTGACCCTTTCGATCCTGACAGCCAGGACTGTAACTGACTACGTGGTTGAGCAAAATTGATCAGTTGGACGATATTCATGAATGGTCGAACTATGAGAGAGCGTATTTTATGCAGGCGAAATTGCAAGGCGCAGCAAGGGGCTGATTTAATCGGCTCGATGAATATGACCTCTCATGGGAAGACTGGAGGCGGCTCTTAGGAAGGCGTTTCCTAGAGTGCATGACTTTGCTCAGCTGCTCAAGGAGATGATGGCGAGGGTTAAATTGGACGGCGAAACCATGACCCATTATTATCATGATAAAATGGCGTTGATCGAAAGGTGTGACCTTTCAGGCACAAAGGCCTGAATCCTACACTGGCGAAGGCGACGAAGACTTAGCGGTCTTCTGAGGAGATTCTCAAATTGAGAGAGGCGTTTGGCGACTTCTGGGTACCCAAGGCGTATTATTTCCAACCGTGGGTTGGTGTTTACGAGCAAGGCATTTGCTGACCTTTTGGCGAGGCGAGGTGTAAAACACCAAGGGCGAATGGTTAGGTTGAAAGGTGCATGCGAGTCTGACTGGCGAGGAGCAAATGGTGAATGCTCTGATAGCGAAAGGCGATTTAAGGTCCAAACTTCTTTTGAGATAGCAAAAGGCGAGCCAGAACCTGACAAAGGCGTAAAATAAAGGTACTATTTGATAAAAGGCGTAAGGTTGCAACCACAGGCGAAACCCTTAGGGTAGGCGATTTGGTGTTATGGCGAATGCACAGATCGATAAGATCTGGTTGATTTACTGGCGAGTTAAATTACAGAGGGTATTAATTATTGCAGGATGGCCAAATGTAACAAGCAAATTTTGTAGGCGAACGCGCGACGTTCAAATAGGCGAGGACGTGACAACCCTGGAAGGCGACTGACACAGCAGCATATTATGCTTTTATTAGATAAGTTACCTATAATAATTACCTAAAATAATTATTTACTTACGATGGTTACCATGCATGCAAAATGACCGTCTTACCTGAAACAAAAAAAAATTATATATCAATTGAAACGTAAAACAAACTTATAAAATAAATGACACAATATAAGCTTTAAGCAAAGATCCACCGCCAATGGAATCAGTACCCCCCAACCTAGGTACTTTTTCCTCAACCTTAAGTAATACTTAAGTAAAAAGTATTAACTAACAGCGAAATTGAATTGCTCTACTAATTATTATTACATGAAGCATCTATTACCCGGAGTTATGGATTTTTAGAGTTTATTCTGACATCTCTTACATACATGTAATCATTACATAATAATTATTAAACTAACTGCGATAAATTTTCTCTACTTCATATTTTTTCAGATCTGACCGTTTCCAACCCAAAACTAATCACAAATTGAGGGGAGAGAACTGATTCTTCACCACGAGTCTTGCCTTTTATTTTTAAAATCAAATATGAACCACTTTGAAAGATTCCAGTTAATTATATTGATATTAATCCAAGATAAAACGTAAAAATCTGAGTCGAATTTCGACATGCATTTTGCATCACTACGATTAGGCACTTTAATAACCTATTAAATCAACGTCAATTCAATCCGCCACCGAGAATTTCAAACACTGATTAATTTAGTAGGCTATTAAAGTGATTAGTCGGATTTTCAAGCAGTTCTCCTTAGTACATTTTTTGCATCTCTTTAGGATTACTTATTCAAAATAAATTTTAGAATCCATTGACTCTAAAAATTTAACACAGCCCTCGTCCTTAGAACCATCACTTGATTGAAAATACTTCAGTCTTTACAAGAGTTAAATTATGCAAATTTATGACGTCTTTATCCGCTTATTGTATGGATAATTAAAGGTGTAATTCTAATTTATGGCCTGATTAGCATGCTGCCTTAACCGGTAACGATGGATTAATGGTATGGATTATGTTCAAACTTAAAAAGAAAGCAAGAGTAGCGTTTTTGTATTAATTTGACATTCGTTAAAAGCCGGCTATTCACTACGCAATACGTAATTTGACTTGATAAATTTTGGGCAGGTAATTTTTACAGGTTTACGTCGTTGGCTACTCGTCGTCTTTAACTCAGGACGATTTAAAATGAATCAAGTACTTGACAAGTAGCGCGTATTGACTAGTGATGTCGTCGAGACGCCTGTCGAGTTATTATTTCTATATGACAATGTGACAGTCTGATTTGGCCAGTGTAAAAGATTTTAAAGTTTATTTTATATGCTGCATTTAGCAACAAAAGATGCTATATTTTGCGGTAAGACTTATCGAGTAATGACCTCTTCGGTTAATTAATTCAAAATTTATTGATTCGATTTGTTGTCAATAAGCTTAAGGTTGCCGCATTTATTAATGTAAATTAATTTTAATCTACATATATGTTAATGATATATTTGTAATAGCTTTTATAACACAGTTGTGGCCTTGAGTAGCTGTTTTGAGCATCCCTTTCTCTTATGTAGCCATCAGGCACATTGTGACTATATTTATTTCAGCTGATAAGCGAACCACAGATCGCTCAGGTTTGATCAAATCACTAAAATAGGATATTATGCTATTAGTATAACTTTGCTTAATTTATATTGCAATATCGTAGAACGGTCAGCAAACTATATTTTTAAGAGTTGTGTTAATAAAGCCTACTGTAAAGTCTCATTAGATCCGTCAAATCATATTTTATTTTCGGTTTGAATATTTCATAACTTTTTGTTTTATTTCAATCTCCGGCTGATAATTCATAACTTTTTGGTACCGCTGACTGGCTAGGAATCTCATATTTATCTCTCCACGCGGCAGGCTGCAATTCGCAATATTCGGTTGGTACTGTTGGTGGTCCCGCGTAGTAGGAATGGGATATCCTCCCGTAATTGATGCTTTCGATTTAGATTTTTAAAAGTTTATCATTCCGTTTGGGAATATTTTCTATTATTTCTTGAACAATTTAATTTCAGCTCATTGATTGTGGCTTCCGGCGTCGTTTTACAGCCATAATAAACGAGAACTAAGACGTTTATTATCTTAGAATTATTCCTCGTATCGAATCGTTAGAATACGATACGGAAGTTCTCGGCCCTACACTTTTTCTGATTTGACGTTGGTTCTTTAATTCCGTGGAAGAGGAAAAAGGCAAATTGACTGAAACCGATGATCTCGTTCTTCTAGAAATACCCTTCGGTGATAGAGGACGGTTTTTGCTTTAGTGCAGTCATAGTGACTCAGCTTTTAGTATTGCATTTTATACTACCCTTCTAGGGGATATTGGGTTGAGTTCCTAGTTTGTGTTTTGACACGATCGATTTATCGGGATTTAAATACTACACTAGGTAAGCTTTTTCTGGAATTTTTTCTATTGCTTGTGAAACACATGGACGCCATGATGCTAATGGCCATTTCCCATTATTTCTAGAGGCTTTCCGAGCTCATTTTACAAGATCGAGATCGTTGATTCTCAAGCCACCCTGCGACCCAGGCGAGGTAATTATTGCTAAGGTTTTTTTTGTCTAAATTAACGATTTAATTGCCTTATTTGTGTTAACTTTTTTTTACATTGACCACCATTTGCATTGCATTCCATGAGTTATTATACCTATTCTCTTTTATCATATCTGAATATTTATTTTAATGTGACTTAAGTTTTGATCATATGGGGAAGTTTATATATTTTTTGGGGTGACTCATACCTATTTCTTTTTTATATTCAAGTTGTCTGTACCTTAGTATTTCTTTTATTTGCTGATGGTCAGAAAATATATTTATGCTAGGGGGGGCTGTAGTTTTTTAATTGAAATAAGGGGCTTCGTCTAATTTGTATTGGGTTATTACAGGGTCTTATCACTGGGCTACAAGTTCTATCTCCGGGGTATACCACAGCCGATTCTATCACCGAGCTATACTACCGCCAAATTATCTCCGGGCTATACTACTGCCAGTTTTACTCTCGGGGCCATCGAGTGCCATAGCAGTACCTGGGATTTGCTGCCCGTCGCCGGCGCCTCCACCAGAGTTTGACGAACCGGATCTAATGGGGTATCGTTGACTAGGTTTTATACATATGATTGATATTTTCCTGCCGATTAGTAATCGTTTTTGGTATTTAAATATAAATTTAGTCTTGGCGGTAAGCTTTAAGATAGCTTAAGTTTATTTAATAATTTATTTTTCTGGTCAATTGGTAATTGTTTTTTAATATTTAAATATAAATCTAGTCTTGTCGGCCAAGCTTTAAGATAGATTAATTTTATTTATTCATTTATTTTTCTGACCGATTGATATAACTGACCGATGATATAATCGCTCTTAATCTTTGAATATAAATCAAGTATTGACAGCCAAGCTTTAAGATAGCTTTCAATATATTTTTTCGTCATTTATTAATTTGTTTATCGGGTCGATTGATATAAAGTCAACAGCACGCGTAATACGTTTCGAAAAGAATGCGATAAAAAAAATTGATTTCACTCAGCCCCTATCAAAAAACAGTTAAAAACAAAACTACTGCTATTGACGTCCTTCGCCGCCACCTGTTTTTGTAGGGTTTTTCCCCTCTGCCGCTCAGCCGTCGAACTGCATCAGCGGCAAGTCCGACTGTAATTATTGTGGCCTTTTATCAATACATACTATAATCGCTAAATTTACAATTGGTGCAGCTACTAGCGCACGCATACATATATGTAATAAGCTTAGGTAAACCAAAGTGATCACTTCGGATTGTAGTGTTTAGACATTTAGGTGTAAGGCATACAGTACCAAGTTAACAACAGAATTGGTCTCCGTGCAATCATCATATCGTACCACCATCATTAATTACTTAATAGTCTTTTTTATTACGCATGCATCATAATCAACGATTATCGCACGCTCCAGCGTGCTTAAAATGATGTTTATGATGCGCCTACTTTTTTAAAGGTTGCTATAGAAACATTTGATCATGTCAAATGTGACAGATTAATATATTCGTCAATATATCCCTTAAGTTTAATATTTAAAACATTTTTGAGATTATGATGCATTCGTAACAAAAAATAGCGTATGATATACGCGTATAAGAGGCCTTTAAAGCCCTTGCGAGTTACAAAACACTCCGCTGCGCGTCGTGTTTTGAAATATGTCGCGCGTGCTTTAAAGGCCCTCTTATACACTTATATCATAATATACTATTATTCCTTTGCCTTTAAACTGCAAACATTTCACTGTAAGATTGTTGCTGTAGAGAAAAAAAACCTCGAAGCTAATAAATTGATCCGTAAATTTAGATTGTGTTTTCTTGAAGTTAAGATTGAGTTTCTTTGTTTGATAAGCGTGCCTAACAACTCCGTACAACACCAGCGGAGCTTTTCCAGTTTAGTTGATAAGAACTGGTGGCGCTATACGACTCCACTCCCGGAGCCGGGTATTGCAAACACGACTCTCCGGTGTTAGGCTTGTTTTTAATTAAAATCTTTACTTGCTTGCTAACTTTAATAGGAAAAACGTGTTGCAACAACATAACTAAAAATATCATTTGAATTGGTGATAGCGAAAATTTCAACTATTACGAAAGTTCCATTAAAGTTAGTTTGATCCTGATCTTTAATTTGAGACTCTGACATATACTCTGTCAGCAATTTTATATTCAGGAATATTATAAGAAATATTTTAAAGCGTTGTTTTGCGGACGATACTGGCTAACTCAATTTCTTTTTAATTTTAAATCGTTCTTTGTGTTTACTGTTTTGCAAACGAAGCTGTAATAAGCACCTTATTTTACAGTCGTAGAACATTTATTTTAAAATACTCTGAAGTATGTATTTAGATCACATAAGACATTTTTGAATATTCTGACTACAAAAAGCATTTTGAACATATTTTAAAATACAACAAATATCTCATTTGAGTATTTTCAAATATTTTCCGAAATATTTCATCAAAAAAGTAGTTGAGTATGTATCAACATGTTTAGATCACAAATAAATATATGTGAAATTCAAGCATATAAAATAGTGTTTTAAGTAACGTGCATGTATTCGGATACTGTCTACCTCTGTCAGACATTAACCAAAAAATAATGAAAACTAATGCTTTTACACTAACTTTTTCTTGACGAAAATTTTCCATTAGAACAATATTCCGTGCGAACAATTTTCCTTTCAAAACAAGTTTTCCACTGGAAGAATTTTCTTACGAACTGTTTTCTTTCGAAGAATTTTTTCCAAATAATCATCCCGACAAACTGCAAGATAATTCTGTGATCCTCGACCGTAATGCCTGTAATTCTTAGCGTCATTTTGTTAATGCCATGTAATCCTGAATAATGCAGGGTAATTCCAAATAATGCCTTGTAATCCCACGTATAGCCTGATAGTGGCACGTAATCTGAACCAATATGTACAGGGTTTTCCCATATATTTTGCCACCCTCCTATAAAGGATACAAAAAAATAGTAGATACAAACATTTCATATTTTTCCTCAAATAGTCTGCTTTTGTTATCATTGGAAATTCCGAAAATATTCATAAATGTCAAAATTGATGGGAGGTTGGCTTAAAGGCGTTGCAATAAAAATAAAATCATCCACGGATGGTTCACAAGCGGTTCGCTTGAATGATGCGTCAAATTCAAATCAAGGTGATATGACGGCATCAAGTTCTAGTCCTATGGTTTCAAGTTCAAGTAGTAAAATATCTAATGACACACGAAAGTATGACGAATCATACATTAATCTCGGATTTGTTGCTTCCAACGGCTCACTTCTCTGTATGTTGTGCAGCAAACTCCTTCCTGATAGTTCGATGATACCTGCAAAGATGCGCCGACATTTAGAAACTGTGCATCTCGACTTCAAAGACAAGAGGAAAGAATTTTTTGTACGTAAAAAAGAACAATTATTAAGAAGCCAAAAAACTATGACGTATGCTACTCAGACTGTGAATGAAAATGCCACGGAGGCGTCGTACTTGGTTAGTTACCGCATTTCCCAAGCAGAAGAAGCGCACACTATCGCTGAAAAGTTAATAAAACCATGTGTGGTAGACATAACACAATGTATGCTTGACGAAAAATCTGCAAAGCATCTCTACAGTGCCGCTTTCGAACGATACAACCGGATTGTGGATCTCGCAGGCTACATAAAACAAGAACTAGTTGCACGCCTTCAAAACAACAAATTCGTCTTGCAAATGGATGAGTCGACTGATATTGCTGGACTGGCCATTTTGCTAGTGATTGTGCGATATCCATATAAACATACACTCGAAGAAGACTTGCTTATGTGCTCATCGCTGCCTACTAACACAACTGGAGAATACATTTCACGATTAACATATTTTTTGAACAAAAACCAACTCGATTGGAATGATTGCATCGATATTTGTACCGATGGAGCCAAGGCAATGACAGATAGAACAGCAGGAGCAGTATCACGACTAAGAATGAAAGCGCCAAATTGTAGTTCCAGCCATTGCATCCTGCATAGACAATCACTCGCGGTTAAGAAAATGCCGCCAAATCTACAATTGGTTCTTGATGAGGCGGTAAAAATAATGAATGTTGTCAAGTCACGTCCACTGCAATCCCGATTGTTCTCAATATTATGTGGAGATTATTATTATTATTATTATTATTATTATTATTATTAACAATCATAAAACACTACTGCTCCATACTAAAGTGAGATGGTTGTCTCGGGGTAAAACTTTGACAAGGCTTTTTGAACTAAGAACAGAATTAGAAGCTTTTCTAACAGATATTCCTTTTAATTTAAAAGACCGTTTGGCCGATAAAAGCTGGTTATTTAGACTAGCATTTTTAGCAGACATGTTTGGAAAACTTAACAAATTAAACCTGTCACTACAAAAAATAACAGATAACAGTTTTCAATGCTAACAATAAGATAACCGCCTTTAAAAGAAAATTAGATTTTTGGATTACTTGTTTTGGTAAGAGAGAAATAGAAAGCTTTTCATTGCTAAGTGAGTTCCCTAGTCACCTTAGTCTTAGTGATACAGAAATATTTCAAAATTAAACATTTCTTGAATCGGTAAAATATCTCAATGTTCTGCGAGCGACTTTTGAATCTTACTTTCCTCACGAACAGAATACGAATAAACTCATGGATTCAAAACCATTTTTCATCCAAATTGCAGAAGCCTGAAAATATGTCAAATCAAATATATGAATCATTTTTAGAAATGACATCGGCAAGCATGGAATCATTGTTCAAAACAATTTCACTGAGTGATTTTTGGTGCTGGGTTCGTGATGAATATCCACAACATGCTACAGAGGCTTTGAATGTTCTTCTGCCGTTCCCAACAACGTACTTGTGTGAAACGGGATTTTCAGCATATACAGCTACAAAAACAAAATACCGCAATAGACTGGATGTCGAACCAGCCATGAGAATTCAACTTTTTTGTATCAAGCCTGACATTACCCAGTCGATGAGGAATAAAAAACAATTTCATGCCACCCATTAAATGAACTTACTTTTATCATTTGCTCACTAATTTACTACTTATTCTATCTATATTTTTTTGTATGATTATTAATAAACAATACACATACAACTGGTTATAATGAAGGAAATTTATTTATTTATTTATTTACGGCTCATCCATTTACAATAAATTCCAATAGGGAAGATTAAAATATCACCATAAAGTTATATAACATTTCTTAATTTGCTCTTAAGACTGCGAAGCGAGATGTCAAACAGACAAATATCATGTTCCAGTATTAACTAATTGGCCTTAAGAAGCATTCTAGTAAGCGACTCATTACAACCATAATTAGTCGGAATTTTAAAGGCACAAGTGTGACGATTTCTTCTGACTGCAACATTGAAGTCAATCTCTCCCAACAACTCAGGACAGTCAATACGACTGTTAAGAATCCCATGCAAGAAAGCCACATCGAGCATCCCACGCCTGACCTCCAAAGAGTCCAAGTTCAATCGTGAAAGAATTTCCTCATAAGTAAACTTCTCCCTCACCAAACCCATTCTATAGGCAGCAATTCGGGCAAACTTCCGCTGAACTCTCTCTATATATTGAATATGTACCTGATAATTTGGTGACCATATGACTGACCCATACTCAATAATAGGTCGAACCAGGGCACAATACAAAACCTTCAAAGCAGGAACTGAGAGGCCAACAGTAAGACGCTGAATAAAGCCCAACACACTCATAGCTCTCACTACCATATTTCTGATATGTGTTATGAAGGACAGTTTACAGTCAAGAGTTAAACCAAGGTCCTTGATGACATCAGATCTAAGCAAAGATGTGTCATTCAACTTATAATCATGGGCAGCAAATGCACCCCGATAAAAAGACAAAATGTTACATTTCGATATGTTCAGGTTCATTTTGTTAATTGGAACACCATCTTTGAAAACTGTTCAAGTCAGCCTGCAGCAGAGAATAGTTATCCGTTGCGACCACCGATCGGAACAATTTAATGTCATCAGCATACATTAAAATATTGCTATGTCTGATGCAAGGCAAGAGGTCCAGCAAAAATAGATTGAACAAAATTGGTCCGCAGTGAGACAGTGCGGGACTCCTGAAGGAACAGGTATTGGACCAGAGATGCATTGTGCCAACTTTACGAACCTGACAAAAAATCCTGAATCCAACTCAAAAAAGCACCATCAAAGCCAATGCTCTTAGTTTAGCGAGAAGAAGTCCATGGTTGACTCTGTCGAACGCCTTTGAGGAGTCTGTATAGACAGAGTCAACCTGACCATGCTTTTCCAGAGTTTTGATCACTGAGCTCTGGTAAAGGACCAGATTAGAGATTGTGGATCTGCCAGACATAAACCCATGTTGTTCTGGGTTAATTAGACCTTTTACATCCCATGCCAATTTCTTGCTGACCAGACTATCAAACAGCTTTGGAATCTCTGACTGCAAACAGACTGCTCTATAGTTCTCAACATTTGTCCTTTGGCCGCTCTTAAAAATTGGCCTAAGAAAACTAGATTTCCAGACAGATGGAAATATTGATGTAGATAGAGATCTGTTGAACAACTCACACAAAGGTTTAACCAAAGTACAGACGCATTTCCTCAAGAGCACCGCAGGAATGCCATCAGGCCCAGAAGAGAACTTACATGGTAGACCGACAATTGCATCAAAAAGTTCAGATATTTCGACATGATATGAGGCAGCACCAACTAATTTAGTATCAAATTCAAAATTTGGGGTTTGAGTTGAGTCATCAGCCACGTAAACTGAAGAGAAATGTCTTGAAAACATATGGACTGTCTCCTCAATATCTCTGTTGCAATGATTATAAAAAAAACCACTGTGTCTGGTATGCTACTATCTGATCTAGAATCACGAACAAATGCCCAAAAACTCCTTGGATTAGTGCCAAAACGGTTTTCTAATCTTTCCAAATACCTCTGGTGGCAGACCCGGCGATACTCTTTGCACTGCTGTCGTAGGCGCGAAAACTCCATATACACTTCTGCAGACTGGGTACTTATGAAATTAGAATGAGCCACCCTTTTACTAATGGTAAGTTGCCTCATATGTGAGTCAAACCACTGTGGAAAGCTAGAAGAAGTAATTTTCTTCTGAGGCACAAAAGTGCTAATTAAATCACCCAAGATGTTATAAAATATTGATCATGCCAAGTCCACCCCTGCACCCTGAAAAAGTTTCTCCCAATTAACATCAGCCAAGCAGTCATTAATTGCTAAAAAATTTGCCGATTTAAAATCATACACATATTCATTGCAAACAATATTCCTAAAAGTTTGACGAACGCAAACATCAATGCACAATGCTGTATGATGAAGACGATTTTCAAAAATGACATCTAATGCCTCTATTATATCAATTTTCTTAAAGTCACTAAAAACTAAATATAACATTACATTCCTATTATTTAAAATTGTACTTAGGTGAGTTAAATTCATAAAAGCATAACTACTTGCCACTAAACTAGCAAAAGATGTTACAGTCCACAGCAAGTCCAAACTCATCCACACTCCACTTGGCTTCAGGCAGATTGTAATCACCAACCATGATCATCTTAGCATTGGGATACCTTTCCTTTATATCTTCAACAGAATCGCAGTGCCTCTGATATATCTCTTCGTTGGAAGCCGGAGGTATATAGAGACATCCGATAATCCAGGAGTCATCACCATGGTCGACAGCAACAAAAACCTGCTCCACACCCTTTTCAGCCAGCTCTACTTTCATAGCTTTCAAATATTTTCTGGTGATTATTAGCACCCCCCTCCCCTTCTCTTTGAAGAAGTATTCATGTCTCGATCCAGCCTAAAAACATCAAAGTCCGTTAAACTAAGTTCAGAGTCCGATACATCACTGGTTAGCCAAGATTCACTAGAAGCCAATACATCGTAGAAGCAGGAATTCACGCTTCTCTGAAATTTTTGCAGTTTTGATTTGAAACCTCCAGCATTCTCATAATAAATTGAGTATGTAAGTTTATTATCTGGGAGGTTCCTTGCTATTCCCCTGACCCTTGGGGCATCACTCGAGAAAAATTCTGCTGATCAGGTTGCACATCACTATTCTCAGAAGATCTGATATAAAACCTACGGATTATAACACCTGTTGGCCAAATTTTAGGATTCATTATCAAATCTTTATGCCTAAATTTTACTGCAACCTTAAAAGACAATTTTTGACCTTTGGAAAGCAGCTTTTCTACTACAATATCATCTTGGACATCCGGACAGTGCTTCCGAATGTGATCAGAGATGAACTCCGCAGAAATACCAGACCTAATGTTTCCAGCATAAATAAAAGCTCTATCGTTGGAAAGTCTCTGCTTATACTCAGCGGCAAAAATTTTTGAGTCATCAAACACACCTGTACCTCGAATTAAATGCATTTTCTTAGGAGTTTTAGGTTTAGGAATAGGAATCGATAAATCTCGATCGATTTTTTTAGGAGTTGATTTTCTTGGCTTTGGACTCTGAATGCTTAGTCCAGTGTTGGCATTACGCCCAATGGACGAGGCATAAGTAGAAGAAGAAGCAGAGTTAATGTCACATGTCAAAACTTCATCTGTCAAAATAGTCACAGCTGATTGTTGTTTGTTTACCTTTTGGGACGAGCCGATTTCCCGCGCTGAATGCTCATTTTCCAAGCGATAGACTTTTTCCTCAAGAAAAACAATTTTTTCCTCAAGCAGGTATTTGTTCTCGGCTAATAAAAAATTCTTATCCTGGGTCTCCAGGACGAGAGTGGATAAAAATTCACAGCGTTCCTTTAGTGAGGTTATGTCATTGTCGTCAAAACCGGAATCACAATTTTTGCAAATAAGCTCATTATAGCCCGTAACTCTTATTCCCTTTACTCGTACGGCACACGATGCGTGAAAAATGGCGTTACAACCCCTGCATTTTATATTTGCAGTGGCGCTACGCCCACAACTATCACAATTTTTCGAAGTCGGCACGTCATCACCCGCCATCTTGGCAAAACTCCTGTAAACTCATGTAAAAACTTAAACTAAATTAAAAATGATTTCTATTACATATTGTATGACTGTTCCTCCATTATAGGATTTACTGAGCTGAACGCATTAATCTGTGATATAACTGCACAATATCACGATGCCATCAAATACAGGTAACATTAAAAAAGCAGTTACAATTTAGTCCATCGAAATGAAACAACCCACGGAAAATGGCGATTAAATTGAGCTTTGTGCTTCATTATACCCTGTTTTCATTCAATAACTGACGAATGCAGTTTTTGTCTGTTTATTCGACAAAGATTCGCGTGCCAATAAAACAATATCGTCTACGTACCAACCGACAATCGAAAAATGGGTTGCACGATTTGGTCTGGTGCTTTGGCGTTTCCTGCGGTGGATTGTCACGTGTCACCCGGTAAACTTCCGGTCGCTCGACCGAATGGCGTTGACTCCGGTGACGTATTTCGCCGAAGTGCCGCCGCTCATAATGAAAGGTTAATTGATGATCAGGTAAGGCGTGTTGACGGGCGGAAGGTTCATTTTCGGATCGGATATCGGGTACACTTACGGCTATTTTGTCATATTTAAGCAGTAACGGGCTCTTTAAAGACACTATAGGGTTTCCACTGCAAAGCGATACATGCACCTATTAGCAGGCGTAATGCGCAGAGTGCTACAAAATACTACTTTACTAAACCATGGTGCGAATATTTTTCTTGCGTGGCTGAAAACTTTCGATGGTCAACCGATGCCGTTTAGGATAACATTATTTAAGCACTGCTATTTTCATGCCAAACAATCTAAAGAGTAGTCAAATAAATGTTCTCATATTTTATAAGTGTCTCTATAAGTGCCAGCTAGTTTACCGCTGAAGGGCATTTTTGCTGACGTAAATAAGCTATTATAGTCTGTTTCAGAAATCTCATGAAAAAGAACTTAAAGATGACCCACCAATAATGTATGCCACTTCCATAGTTTGGTATTGGTTTCATTGCAAAATTCTTTCTTTTCATCAAGTGTAGGTAGCACCACCCGGTTTTGGGTTAATTTACGCATTTTGCCTATTGTTATCCATTCATACACACTGAAAATGGTACGCCAAAGGCCTGCAGGTGGGATACTTGTAGAAAGAATTTAACTTTAAGGAAATTTTATTTGTTACAAAATAAAAATTATATATAATACGTACATAATATACATATAGATAAAATTATAATTATTATACATTATTTTACTTTAGTTTACTATTTGATAGATTCTACTGTTCAATTGTCTATTTTAGAACTTTAAAAAAATCTATCGTAGATTCGACACTATTACTTCAGCTGAGTAACCCCAAGTCCACGCACATGTGTGCTGCGAAACTCATGACCCCCCCGAACACTACGCACGTGTGTGTTGTAGCGAACTGGTTGAACGAGATTGGGTGAGAAGGCAAGAAACCATTCGAACTGATGTAAAAGTAGCAGTACAAACGGACAAATAAAGTGTCTGAGTGCATTATAGTACAGCAATTCTACCCTGAATTAAACTATTGGACACCACTGGGTAAATAATAGATTTCAAGTTTTTAATTATATATTTAGAGCAAATTTAATGGTTGGTCAGCACTAATATGCAAAAGGCAAACATTTTATCAAAAAAAAAAAAAAAAAATATATATATATATATATATATATATATATATATATACATAAAATAAAATTTGGTAACAATCAATTCGTGAGAGCCTTCCCAACGTATGCCCCCCACGTCCTAACTCGCTCAGCTGGCCTTCTAAGAAGGAAATGTCGTCTATTATTGGAGAAAAGGCAAAATCTGTATTCATCTGAAAAAGTACTTTAGCCCAGTCTTCAACTTGCCAACTGAGGTGTTCAGGTACAAATTCTAGACCTTGTATTATTTCAAGATTAAAATATTTATTCTTAAACGACCTCTAGGCAGATCTATCAGATAAGGTGGCCAGTCAGTTAATTGTCATACACTTGTTTAAAATGATTATTTTTTAAGTCAAAACCATTGACAATATTGAAATTAAAACGATAGTTTCCGTTCCACCCTAATTTTTTGCTAGGCTTCGATTATTTTGTGGAATTTCTCGGAGACCAGGTGTCACTGAAGCGGGCGCATCGGTAATTTATGGGGGTCATTAGGATCGGTTCGATCTTAACTATTAATAATAGCACGAGAGGCATTGATAATGACTGACATGTTTAAATAATAGAGGGATGTCCCGTTTGAACCGTTATAGATGAGCTATAGATTTAGGGGTCGAGATAAGTAGTCTACCGGACTGTGTTGACAGTTTAGTTTGCCTTTGAATCTATCAAGCATCACGAAATAGTTCCAAATTTATTATTTTCATAGCCATTAGAGAATGCTAAAGAATTTATTATTCAAATCATCTGGTGTGTATCAATCATCGAACGCAATATTGTACTAAATTAATAATAAAACTCACTATCAAAAAGGCTAACCCCCATTTAAAAGTACGATGTGGCAGGAATAAAAGAACAAAAATGAACAAGTCGCTTTTCAGGCATACGCAGTGAAATGGCATTTTTGGACATTTGACAACAAACTTAACCGGAATTTCCGACCGAATCTTGTTTTGGTTTGTCATATGTTTATGTAGAAAAACTTATTTTTCGTGATTGAACACACAACATAGGAAATCATTCTAAGTAAAAACTGTTCGTTAGAACAAACATTAATCTAGTGAAAATAATTGCTTTCAAAAAAAATGTACCTCACTTTTATAAGCGCACAACTAAAGTGAAACTTCTGAAAGATATAAGGAATTGAGTTTTTATTTCTTTTTTGAGCTTTTTTCCCAACTTTTTCCCCCGGTTTCTACACTTTTTTTCAATTCTTTTTCCTTTTTTTCCAACTTCTTTTCGCCCAGAAACCGCGTTTATCTAACTTTTTTTATTTTTTTTTCTTTATTTCGTTTTATAATACTCTTTTTAACTTTCCGAAATTTTTTTTTTATATATTTTTTTCTTGTTTGGTTCTATAATACTTTTATTACCTTTGCGAATTTTTTTTTACGTCTTCAATTTTTTCCCATTAAAAAAAACATAAAGCATTATTTTTGTTCCCATTTTTGCCATCCCCGACCTCGTAGCGGAATTCCTTCGCCTTTTTTTCATCGAAAACCGCGTTTCTCTAACATATTTTTTTCTCATTTCGTTTCATAATACTTAGTGAGTTACTATACCTACTTATTAACTTTTCGAACAATTTTTTACGTTTTTTTTTAATTTTTTCAAATATCTTCAAAAATTTTTGGGTGTCTGGAGAGGTGGGGGGGGGGGGGATGTGAATGAATAATTCCCTCCCCTCACTGATGACCCCGTGATGTCAGATTTGCGATTCGAGCATCCGTTGCAGAGATATTGGCAAAAAACGGTTTTTTCTCCAAAACCCCCACTGAAATTAGAGCCCCGGTCCCCCATATGGTCAAAGGTAGCCCCTATGAGGCGCACCTACCATAAAAAGTTGGACCCCGTAACTCTTCCCGTTCTTCCGAAATTAATTATTTTAGTTTTTTTTTTCTCCCTCCCCTCCCGGCCGAACGGGGGGCAGGGGGGGGGGGGGACGTACGGAGCATAGTATTCGTCCAGGATCCTCATTCTAATCCGGCTACATGTCCTGAAAATTTCAACCCTCTAGCTATTTTGGAACATGCTTAATTAAAGGGGCGTTTCACTTTGATAAGCATTTTCTCTGACTTTACCCTCGCTAAAGAAGTTTCACTTCAAAAATCTGTTCGTTAGGGCAATAATTTGTGGCTCTGGTGTACCTACAGCGATATTTATGTAAACTCTTTGTTATAAAATATTAATTAAGACAATCATTACATTCTCAGAAGGAAAACACGCAATATACACCTTCTACATAGACATCTGGTAAATTAAGCAAATATAATATGGACACACAAGTGCCCTGTACTTTGTGTGGTGCCAAAAACTTTAATACTTAAGACAAGATTATCCAATATATTGTGTGGCCCTTGTGCGATGAAAAGACTAAATTAAAACCACTCGAAGACCTAAAGCAGCATATTGAAGATATATGTAATTATTGAAGTAACAACTTTGCATTTTCTTGGTCCTGAAGAATATCAAACATGGACAAAATCAGAAAAAATCGAGACAGTTTATGCTAAGAACATAAGTAACCACAGATAGGCCCTTAAAACAGTGGATTACCATTGCATCAAGATTTAAAGTAATTTAATTCTTGGTAAGTAGGTATAATATGAATTATTGCATGTTCTTAGGTTACTTACCCAAAGACCAGAAATATGCAGAGAAAGCTTCTGGGACAACTATTAGAATGAAAGGTGTATGCCCCTCAAAAATTGTTTGCAATTTGTATAATGATGGTTACATTTTGGTAGACACATGTTGGACATGATGAGAAGGAATTACGAAGTAAGCATTTGTCATCGATAGAGAAGCAAATGGTAATTAAGAAGTTGGAGTGCACCAAGCAGTAGAATTCTCGAAAATGCTAGGAAGAAGGAGAAACCGGAATTGGAACAAATGAACTTATTAAGCAGCAAAGATGTGGCAAACCAATATAGAAAACATAATATTGAGACGAGAAGGGCCAAAAATGAAATGGTAGGAGCAGCATTAGAAGTTCAGGAGAAATATGTGTAAACATCGACAATTTTCAGGAAAATCCTGAAACTTTTATTTGACCATTTTTTCAGTGTCTCTTTAAATAAAGTTTATAAAGGGGTGGCAAATTATAAGGAAAAACCCTGTACTAGTGCATAGAGTAATTTAATTTACAATCTTTCTCCTACAGCAAGTTAATTATTAGTATATTTTTATTAGTATTTTCCGATCTTAGAAAAAATATTGTATGCTACTCATGTAAAAAGTAATTTCCCTTTTTTACCAATGGGCTTAAAATATTCCGATTCGTAAAAAAGTCGCTTTACACACTTGTTGCAGAAATAACTTTTACGTTTCGAAGGTAGATCTGTCTCAGTTTGCAAAAGAAACATATCTACAACATCTTATTTTGCTGTTATTTGTGATGTTACTTGCCTGGAATCTTTACCGAAATTACTCGTGCTGGCAATTAACGCCTCTAATTAAAATAAAATGGTCGATTATTTGACAGTGTCGTGTCTAATTTGCTAAATATCTACTCCACTCTGTGGTGTATCTCACGCACCATCATAATACGCTATAGAAACTATAGCTCACACGACACATCATTTTAATAAGCATGTATTTAGAACAGTGACTAATAGTTCTTTTCATATTATATTTTAGTTTAATGGAAGACATTATCTAGAAATTACGCATTTGGAATAAATCAGCGAATTTTATTTAGTCGAAGTGAGTAATTCGAAACAATAGCATTGGTAAATAATGCAAATTTATCACTCATATTATAGAAATGTTAGTAAGATTAGGTATAATATTTCACATATTTGACTATTAGTACTTAGGGTTGCCACTTTTTTAATGAGCTTCATCCGGAAAATGAGCATGCTTCAAAAATACGGAGAAGAAAATAATGCCGCAGGCGAAAATTTTAGCGAGCGCATATCGCATATCGTAAAACCTATTTTCTTTTATGAAAACATTTTTAAATGTTTTTATTTTATGTGGGTTTCAGTTTTCCTATGTCTGCCGGTTTTACTGTTGGTTCATAGAAAAAAGTGATACAGTCAAAAACCTATTAGCATTCTTTATTTTACTTTCATATAGTGGTCACATATTTTTTATTTACTTAAACTACCATTTTTACCAACAAATAATTCGAATCTCTGTTACTAAATTTTAGCATTCTTTATTTTACTTTTATATAGTGGTCACATATTTTTTATTTATTTAAACTACCATTTTTACCAACAAATACTTCGAATCTCTGTTACTAAATTACTAAAAAACAAGAAAATAAATACAAGTAAGTATACGATTGTATATTACATAGCTGTATCTTACTATTAATTTCAGGGCCTGATTTAAGCATATTACCTAGGTTTCAGTCTATGGGCACGCACCACAAAGTGTCCCGCACCACTGTACCAATGTCCAGGTGGCGTATTGGCATATTGTACTATTATTCAGAGCAACTGTACTCTCAATCGCGGTACACTATGGCTTTATCTTACGCGTAATTTCAAAATACAACACATACCGCGATTCAGACCACGACTATGTTTTAACGGTCCCAAACGCAGTATATAATGGGTTAGTTTGGGTTAGTTGCAAGAAGTTGAAAATTAGCCAAAATATAAGGCCTACAAGAGAGATGGTTAAACAACAACTGCAAAAACTATTTCCAACTCATGAAAGAATGGAATGGTCGCTGGTAGGAAAAGAGATGGATGATGACCTACTCTTCTCCCTGGAGGAACTACACATTGCGATTAATAAGCTAAAGCCAAATAAAGCCCCTGGGCCGGACCAATTGACATCAGAAATAGTCAAAATATTTATAGAAAACATCCCACAATAAACTCTGGAAATGTATAACCAATGTCTGCGCCAGGGAGTCTTTCCAGATATATGAAGGACCGCCAGACTAGTGCTAATTGAAAAACCTCGTAAAGAAAATGGTACAACTACGGCGCGGCTTATAGACCGATATGTCTTATAAATGTTCAAGGAAAAGTTCTGGAAATTCGCCAAACGGAAAGATTGGAAGCTGAAATAGGGAAAAAAAAACTTGTACAAGAATAGCAATACGGTTTCAGAAAAAGAAAGTCGACAGAGGATGCTCTGATGGAGGTGGGGAAAATTAAAGAAAGGATCGATAGGATACAAAATGTTTTAATTCAGCGCCCTGGAGAGGCATATAGTAGAGGCACTTATTACAGGAAATGTGAGCGGGTATCTGAAAAGATGTTGTTTTCATATCTGTCGGAGAGAAAGATCATTACGACAGAAGGGGAAGATTTCACAATGAGTTGTGGAGTCCCGCAGGGTTCGGTAATGGGGCCAACTCTTTCGAACGTATTCTACGATAAGATACTTGGACAGGAAATGAAGGAGGGCGTAGATGCGATCGCAAAAGCGGACGATTTAGCGCTTTTGGTCAGAGATACAAATGGGACACAATTGGAAGAAAAGGCGGAGCACCCAGTTAAAAAGATTATCAACGCGCTAGGAGACATGGGGATTACGGTTGCAAAACATAAAACGAAAATAGGAATTATCGCCGGAAGACGGAAGCTTAAGAGTATTGAACTAAATATAGAGCAAATCTGCGTCAAGAGTGTAATTGAAGCCAAATATCTGGGAGTTTGGTTGGATAGGGACCTGAGAATGACAGCACACATAAAAAAAACGGACCGATAAAGTGCATAAAGTAATCAGCCAGCTTTCGAGTATAACCCCTAGAATAGGAGGTCCAAGCTCATGTAAAAAGAGATTTCTGGCAAGTGCAGTGATATCACAATTAATGTACGGCGCTCGGATGTGGAATAAAATATGCACACTACCGAGGACTACTTGGGAGAGTGAACAGAAGGCTGGGAATCATGATTGCGGCAGCATACAGAACAGATTCATCGAGCGTGGTGGAGGTGGTGGCAGAGCTGCCACCTCTGGGTTTGCTGGTTCGGTAAAAGGTGGAAATGACAGAATCTGGAGAAGCTGGAAGGAGGGGACAAGAGACAGCGACTCCTACTTCGTTGGAAGGAAAGATGGTTAGAATACCAGGCATTTTGTTCTAAGCGTGCAGATGTGGAACTAACAGAAAGTGGGGGGCTGTCGATCATTTCTCCATGCAGGCGATTTCAGGCCACGGGGTGTTTGGATCCTATCTTAAACGGAGCAAAAAACAGGACAACGATGACTGTTGGTTTTGTGGACACATGGATGATCCAGAGCACAAAATATTTAAATGCATAGAATTCAGTGAGGAAAGAAGGGCGGCCGAGACGGGAACACAAGTACCCAGAACAAAAGAAAATATTGCAGTGCTACTGCTAAGATCAGAAAGGAACTGGAGGTGCATAGCGGAAATGTTAAGCGCAATTATGCGAAGGAAGTGCTTGGAAGAAAGGAAACGTAGCGGGGAAGAGACTACCTAAAGAAAGGAAGGCCTCCTGAAGTAATGCCTCCGGCAGTCCCAGGTGTGAAAGCAGAGGAAGGGTTTTTAGCGAGTCGGCTCGGCCGTATGCATCCAAGATAGTTTCAACAAAAATCATAAATTATTTGTGAATAAATAATAACTGCTGCATTTCTTCCAGACAAGAATTTGTTCACCAAATTTTGAACGTGAATATTTAAAAAAAAGTGATAAAAGCAGGCGATTTTCACGAGTGTATAGATCTATTCTTTGAGAGAAGATATAGAGTGCTCAAATATTTTAATTTCTTAAGGACCCTCGTATACAGAATGTTTAATGAATAATTTCAATATGTGTTTTTAAAAATGTATTATTCTGCATTATTTTACTTATTGGGCTTTTATTCAAAACGTAATTTCACAAATTTATGGAGTTATTAATTTTTTAATGGAGAAATTCTCTTTTGACAATTTTTTTATTAGGTTTAGTTTAATTTTTTGACGGAAATTTTGTTATAAATTACGCTCAATACGTACATGATATTTCTGAGAGGGTGTCTCTTATTCAGGTGGTGACTATAGCTATCTCCGGAACGATAAGAGCTACGAGGTCAATTAAACGAGAGAAAAGTTGCCTTTTTTGATGCCCATTAAAAATTCATTTACAGTGTTGTCAAATCCCTACTAGTTTCTGAAAACACTAGATTTATGAAAACACCTAAAAATATTTAAAAAAAAATATTGATTTTCGAGACACAAATTTGGAAATTCTATAATTTTTTCGCTTTACAACATGGTACCTTCAAATTTCATCTCCGACGTTTCACGTTCGGGCCACCACCACCAACTTAATTTTTTAAACACGGACATGATTTTTTTTATTTTAGAATTTAAGAGCTTCTGATGTTTCAAAACCAATGACGTATCGCACTTATTCAAAACATTCATATTAATGGCACTTTCCATAAGAACTTAATGTGTTAGAGAGAGGCAGGGAAGATAATTTTGGTATGAATTTACTGAAACAATGAGTATCCTTCCCAATGAAAATGCGTGACAGGAATTATTGTGAATTTGAATGATTCATGTCAAGTTTGGTGTTTTTTTTTTTCAAATTCCTCGTTTAAACGAAAATGAGCGTGCTATCTGCATCAGGCTGTTAAACCAAGGCATAAAGGTTCGGGATGTAGCCATTCTTTTTAATGTGGGCAAAGGCTCGATTGGTCTTCTTAATCAAAGGTTTAACCAAACAGGAGAAACCTCTCATTCACAGTGGGGGTAGAAAGAGAAAAATTAATGGGCGTGCTAAGCACATATACATCGGCATGATTGCATTAGAAGGGGTTGAATAGGGATAATCTGAAGTACACAAAAAATGCAACTTATCTCGAGTCTTGATTTAACGGTTTATTTTTGGGCTAGAAGAAGAGGAAAATATCCTAGACCCCCTACAAAACCATAAGAGAGCGCATCATACTTGGGCGCAAGAACATTTAGGTTGGCTCGAAGAGTAGCGAAATTGTCTATTTAGGGATGAACCCTGTTTCAATCTAATCTATTCAGATGGACGAGTCTTAGTTTGGTGTCAGTCTGGGAAGCGATATATGGAGGAATGTATGACGCCCCAGAAGACTTTTGGCGGAGGGGGGTTAAATGTTTGGACAGGAGTAATATCCAAAAAGGCAAAAAAAACACGCCCTCAAACTATCGCCCAATTGCCTTGCTTCCAATAATCTCCAAAGTCATGAAACGTGTAGTTAATCAGCAACTACTCAAGTACCTTCAGCCCAACAGATTAATTAGCGATAACCAATACGGCTTTCGCAAAGAGAGATCGGCAGGAGATATATTGGCCTATGTCACTCATATATGGAGTAGGGCAATTGTGAACTACGGAAAATCTCGACCGATTTTTGGCTATTTCGAAGGCATACAATAGAGTTTGGCATGATGGATTACTCAACAAACTGCCGTCTTTCGGACTGTCAGAACTGGCTTACCAGTTTCCTTAAAAACCGATCTCTACACGTTGCAGTGATGGGCACATATCAGACACAGTCACCATTCATGCGGGCGTGCCTCAGGGCGCAATACTTCCACCAACTCTGTTCCTCATCTATATTAATGACCTGCTGACTGAAACCAATAATCCTGTTTACAGTTTTGCAGAGGACAATACCCTTGTCTCTCAATTTAGATCTGAAAAACCTTTACCAGCGACCGAGACTTATCACCGCAGACAGGAGCTAGATTACATCAATTAAACAAGATCTGGAGAAAGTTCGAACTTGGAGCGGCAGAAATTTGGTCCAGATCAATGCAGCAAAAACCCAAACACACGTTTACCAACCAAGAAAACCAATACGGTAGGTTCTGACATCATTATGGCAGGATCGACAATTCCTTTATCCTCGTGAATCGGACTACTGAGCGTATTGACCGAGAATATGTCCTGGCATGACCACGCTAACATCGCAAAATCAGCCTCTCAGAAGCTTGGTGCGCTATTTCGCAACAAAAAAACTGTATACACCTAAGTAGCTGCTCTTGCTCTACAAAGCGAAAATAAGGCCGTACTTAGAATATACACACCTGGAGTGCCACACCTAAGCACAAGTCTCGTCGGGAACCCGGAATTCACCAGGGATGTGAATAGTCAGAAATACCGCAGACATGTAGCCCAGATCTCCCGGTTTTACAGATATATGATACGGCAGATGTTCCCAGGATTTGTCCCGCCTTATCCCGCTCCCAGCAACGATTGTCAGACAGTCACGACAGACGGCAAGGGCGCACGCTTTCGTCGGACAACTGGAAACACATCCCTTTACAAGCACTTCTTTGTCTGGCACACTGCATCACTGTGGACTCACTTCCAGAACATATTTTCCTCCTAATTACAACCTACAGCTATTCAAGAACCATGTCAATCAACATCTTCGCACATCGCTCGTCGAGTGCCATAGGATCTGTCTTTAGTGTGTATGCTACAGCCATAAAAAACATCGTCTTTAATAGCAACTAAAAATAAACATATTTGTTTTTTATTACCATAAAACTTCAGGCATGGTATTAATAAAAGTCAAACCATTAAGAAATCAATAAGAATTTGTTTTATTTGGTTGAAATAACGCAACGTTTTTAAAAGACCTGACGATGGATAGAGAAAATGTGAGAGAGCGATCATGCGCCTTTTTACGTCTTTTTTAGGACTGCAGTGCAGCAACTGAGTACGGTGGCCCTAAAATCAGACATTTTTAGTTTGGATGCAATACTTGCCGAAACAAATAGGGTCCAGCTGAGACGAGAAATTGGAAATGTTGTTGAAGATATCACATATCCGGGGGAGGCAGTTGGGATCCTGAATCAATCTAGACAAGAAAGGGTACCGCGTGAAAATATTGAAGAATAATTTTTTAAGGAAAATTACTAAGGCCAGAAATAACAGGATCTTATTAAAGGCGTGGGAAATATATCTTCCATCGTTTTAGTTTTGGCTATCTTCCTTGTAGAGATAGTGATCTTTAAAACAGTTCACTTCTTTATGTAGCGCCTCTAGGGTATCCTCCGATAGCTCAGCGATTGACAACAAAAAGTGCTCAAATCACCTCACTCGAATGCATAAGGAGTTTATGTATTGAGGGAGGCATTACATGGATAAAGTGTTACACATAATTGAGCTCTTTTATGAGCGTAGGCCTTGAATTTCTGCACATCGATTGGATAATCAGAATGTAGAACTCTTAATATAACACTAAATCTATATATCAAAGTTTTATGGACAGGAGTTGATAAAACTTTAAACTTTTTCCCTTGATGTTTGAGGGTCACAGAAAGAAAAATCTCCGTGCAGTATTACCGTCATTAGAATAGCCAAAACCTTGTCTGGGAAGTACATCATTTGTCTCTTTCATATACTGAACTCGCAGCGGTCTGCAATACCTGGTAGTTTGTCATTCTTCGATTTTCCAGAAAACAGTTTATTAATTTTTATAGAGAGTTAACGTAATGGAACAATGCAAGTTGTTAATATACTTCAAAGTCAACATTTTGTTTAAAAGAATTTTTACCAACACTACCATTTAATATACATACATCTTTAAGTTTGATGAGAGAATCATCGCAATCTGATACAAAAGAAGATAATACCTCTTTTTGGGACTCTGTCAATCTTCTGGAGGTATGGCTTAGTAAATATTGAAGACCAACCTTTGAAAACTTTTCTGAAATTGCTATGCCATTTGGATAACAATTTCTCTTAGCTGCCAAAATATGCTTCTAACTGGGCAACACACCTTTAAGTCCTTTTGATTTTAACGCATTTTCAGGTTGGATTATCATATGAACATTATGAATCAAAAATGCACCACTTGCCCCCTTGATTTGGGCAATGATGAAAGCAAACTACCGCCTGTGATAGCTGTAGATCCCGCACACATCAGGCGGAGAAATGCTCGGGCCTTTCGGCGTCAGAAAGCAGAGCAATTGCCCTTCAAAAGCGAAAGTTAATGCACTTTTCTTAGGTTTGTCGCGAGGCCTTCAAGAGTGTGACTTATGACAAGAAGGATGATCCAGATGGAGAATGATATCAAATATCTGAAGGAGAAAATTCTTGCATTGGAAAAAGAAAATGCTTCGACCGCACCATCATCATTCGATACTGAAACTATGATTCGTGAGATCAATGAGCGTACCATGAGAGCAAACAATCTAATGATATTTAAAGTCCCGGAGTCACGTTCCTTAAACTTGGAAGAGCGCATTTCCCATGACAAATCATTGGTCAACGAGGTTTTTAATAAGCTTGACATGTCACAAAAAACGGGTATGGTCCGGAAAGTGCTTCGAGTGGGCAATTCTTCTGATTCCTCTACGAGGGTAGAGCCTGTGAAAGTAATATGCACTAGCACTAAAGTTGTTGAGGATGTGCTTAAATCTGGTGGTAGGTTGCGTGGCTCAACTTATAAAATTTCCTTGGATCAAACTAGGGTGAAGCAGAAAGCATACGCAGCAGCTAAAAAGAAACTGGAGACTAGAAAAGCAGCTGAAGAAGTCAATTTGGTCATCAGGTATCGCAATGGTCTACCAGTGGTGAAAACCACGAAACAAAAATCCCCACTAACCATTTATTATCAGAATGTGGGCGGCGTTAGGACAAAGATGGATGATCTGCTATTGGCGGTTGCAGGCAGTGCATATGATATCATTGTCATGGTGGAAAGTAATTTGAATGAAAACTGTCATGACTCAGAGCTCAGGTGTGAGGGTTATACACAGTACAGAAATGACCGCTCAGCTACAACAAGTAAGAAAATGAGTGGCGGAGGTGTTATTATTTTTGCTAGCAACAAGGTTTACTCACAATGTATTGTAGAGGGTGAAAATCGTGTGGAGCAGTTTTTCGTGTTATGTCAGTTTAACAGGGGTCAGTTTGTGGTGGGGTTGTATATCTGCCATCTCAAGTGTGCACATGTAGCATATGAGTTTTCAATACCGGTGTCTAGTGCAAACAATCCTAATAATCTGTTGTACCTGTAATGAGTTTTACTATGATTTTAGAAATGGCAATTTTAGAGCTCTTAACTATTATTTATCAATCAGTTAATTGGCATGAATACTTAAATACTCAAGATGTTAACCTTCAAGTAGAACTTTTTTATGAGGCGCTAGCCACAGGTATAGCACACTTTGTTCCTCTGAAACGATCTAGAACATCTAGCTTCCCTAAGTGGTTCTCCTCTAGGTTACGTCATCTGACTTAAGAGAAAATGCATGCTCACTCTATGTATGTTACGAGCCCAACAGATGCAAATTATGCAATGTTTTCTCAGTTGCGTGCTGAGTGTAAGAGGCTTTTTAGGGAGTGTTTTTCCCACTATGTTATAGGCATAGATTTAAAGCGGAAGGATGAACCCAGGTGCTTCTGGAAATATATCAATGACAAGAGGTCTAGTCATGGTATCTCGGATTTTTTATTTTATGGCGACTGAACCGCTTATGATGGTCAGAATATAGTTAATCTATTTAGGGAATTCTTTCAAACAGTATATGCCAAAAATACCAGCAATAATGATGTTGAGTTTATAGACAACAATATTAGCAACAACATTGATTGCACCGAAATATCTAAGGCTGATATATTTGATGACATTGTCAAGCTTCCTAATAAACTAACCTCGGGGTCAGATGCTGTCCCTAACTTCTTTCTGAAGCAGTGTGTTTGCACTGTCGTGATACCTTTGTTTATTATTTTCAATAGATCATTAAAAACTTCTATATTCCTTGTCACCTGGAAGCAAAGTTATATTGTGCCAATATTTAAGAGTGGTCAAAGGGACAATGTGAAAAATTACAGAAGTGTATGTATCCAGTCGGCCATACCAAAGCTTTTAGACTGTCTTGTCAGCAAACAATTGACATGAATGTGCAGGGGGTTGTGCCCGGATGAGCAACATGGTTTCAGTAAAAATAAGTCAACAGTAACCAATTTAGTAGTTTATGAAACAGATATTTTACAGAGTATGGAAGACATCGCACAACAGGTAGATGCAATGTATACTGACTTTTCTAAGGCTTTTGATTGTTTAAATGATCAGTTGCTTTTACGTAAACTTAGTAAAGTTGGATTCCATCCTAATTTTTGTTCTTGGATCTAAAGTTATTTATGCAAGCGTACACAATATGTGAAGATCGGTTGCTTCTTCTCGGGGGGGATCCATGTTTCATCTGGTGTTCCACAGGGGGGTCACTGCTCTCCACTCTTCTTCAATATTTTTATCAGTGATATATTAGAGTGTGTTATAAACAGCAAAGGTTTGGGATGGGTTTGGGACCAGAAACTTTTGCAAGAAGATTTGGATAGGTTGGTTGGGCAGTGTGCAAGAAATAAGCTACAACTAAATGTCTTTAAATGTTGTTGTATTAGCTTTTTTCACATCAATACGATCTCAGTGAAGAGTTCAAAGATGCTGGGCTTTGTGCTGAGGAACTGCAAATATTTTTCAGTTGAATCTACTAGACTGGTTTATTGCTCCCTTGTTAGGTTCACCTTGGAATATTGCTCAGTGGTGTGGTCCCCGTATTTTCAAAGTCACATTAATTATATTGAAAAAGTTTAGCATAGATTTTTTAAGTAATGTGCATTTAGGAACAATAACAGAATACGTGACCACAATTATGCTGAAATCGAAACTGAAATGTCATTGGCTTCTCTTAGTGAGCGAAGAAATACGTGTCAGGCCATATTTATATTTAAATTGTTAAATGATCACATTGACTGTGCCAGTCTTTTGAGTCAGGTGAGTCTTAGCATTCCTTATCAGGGTCTTCGT
The DNA here is from genome assembly GCA_016904865.1 of Pissodes strobi. NCBI lineage: Eukaryota > Metazoa > Arthropoda > Insecta > Coleoptera > Curculionidae > Pissodes > Pissodes strobi. The sequence continues at coordinate 276,985 of MU184021.1, forward strand.
CATCAAGCGACCTTTCATATACAGTTTCACAGATTTATGAGCCCCATAAATAGACATATGTGCTTCTTAAACAACTTTAATGTTGATATTTTTAATGTGTCTTTAGGTCAGTTTAAGCTACTTTTAAAGCTCTGAATGAGCTGATGTGTGATGTATTTTTTTCTTTTTTTGGTATGTTTTTAACATTGCAATATGATGTAATGAGTTATATAAATATTTTGTCTCTTGTGTTAGTAGTTATTATCTATTTTATTAATCTAATTGATTTGTAAGCCCGAGTCCTAACCATATTATTATATTATTATACTGTACTAATTAGTGGGGTTTTCCCGTAAGAAATAAAATAAAATAAAGTTGGTATTGAACTTCTGATAATTTCAAATCCGTAAATACAACCAGAGCTTCATCGGGAGAAAAATTACCAAATTGACTATAACTGTAGTTCACTGATTTCATCAACCCAGTGCCTTTCGATGGAGTTTCATCTAAGGTTTGCAAGATTAAAGCAGCATCCCTACTGCCACTAACCTTAAAGCTCATAGCAGTTGCAAACCCAAATTCTTATTTTGAATGATCTTCTATCAACGGTTTAACGAGTCTTTGTTTGGTTCTTATGCTGGCAGATTGAAATTATAAACTTTGGGCGATCACTAGTTAAGCTTGACTGTGACTAATATGACGTCCTCTAGCCACTACTGATTATAATCGCAAATTTTTTAAATGAAAAATCAGTTTTTTTCCACTTTGGAAACAATGGAAACTAAAAAAATTGTCGCATCAAAATGGTTCACTACTTGTTTATAACTATTAACAATTCAAGATATCTACTTCATCAAATAGAGTGATTTCTGAAAAAAAGGAAATCTTTCATGATCTCCATAAAATAAAAATTATTTTTTTCTCAGCGTTCGGGCAAAGGCGACATTGGGGGCATATAATTTGCTAATTAGTAATTTGCTAATTAGTAGCTAGTGGCAACTCAAACGATCTTCTTCATCAAATTTAGCAATATTTGAAAAAATGGAACTTTGTTATCTTTAGAAAAAAATCACGAAGGTTTTTTGAGAATCATGTACGGATAGCGGATGTGTCGGATAGCGACCATCTGTATGTTTCTGGGCTACCCTATACAACTAACTTGCCGCGTCTACGTTGTTCTCGTATGAGTTATCGCCGACCGAGAATATTCCGGCATTTTGTTATTTTCCCGATATATTGCGCCCGGATGGAGAATAATACAGTACGCGTGTTGCAGTTAATTAATCATTGAGTGCTGAATTGTAAAGATCTATCAGTTGCAAAGTTATCAGAATAGTTTAGTGTGTTTAACAACGTAACAAGCCATACCTTTGGTAAACCGCAACATAATTTGGTTTTAGAAGGGAACGTATTTGTACTTGTGAATTTTTCTTCTTTTATTTCCTCTGCCTTGCTGAGCAGAAAACGACTAAATTTGGTTGAAAAACAGTTTCAAAACATCAAGAATATATACGACAAAAAATAAATTTGTATTAATTTGAACGTCTACTATCTATACTTATCAGTACACTTTCTTTTCTTGTTGCTAAAAATAAAACGATTTGGTCCCGCTAGAATTCCAATCCGCGGCACTGTGCGACGGGTCTAGTCCAATCCAATTTATATAAAAAATATCGCTTTCCAAACAAGCAATTTTATATTTTTGGGCTTGCAATATGTAGGTATATGTATTCTCCTTCATTATATTAGGACACACGTTTATTAAATTTGTTTACATTTTTCGTAAATAATTCTATATTTTAATCTTTTAAATATAAATAAAATTTTTAAAATTTTATTTTAATAAATACAAAATGTTTTCACGTTTTTCCCATACGCGTATTATCTACGTTCAATGTGAGAACGAACAAAAACTTTGTGTTTTTTTAGTGCTCGAAGGGTTACTCTAAGCACCAGGAAAATAGCAGAGAGAGAAAACTAATTTCCGCAAATATTGTAACTCGTGCCGAAGGGGCTTGTAACTTTTAATTTGATCAATCATGGATATATGAATAAATTTAGGGAATCTGAAATAAATGTTATAAAGTTTCATTAAAGTTCTGATTAGATTATATAACATTGAACCAACTGGGCCTATAATATGGATGTCTTTGTTACTTTCGTTCACTTTGAATGGAGTTGACTGACTCACTAAGGAATTATTCGCGAAAGGATTATTATTTGTAAGTATACTTTTAATAATAAACTACTCAAAACTGAATAGGAAACTAACATTTTTTAGTTCTTTTTGAGAATAAGTATTTTATACTAGAAATTGAATTGTGTTTTAAGAACTGATGAAAATTATTTCTGGTTTATTCTAGGAGTTACTAGCTTACTAAATTCTCCTGAAACGTGTTTGCAATCATCGATTTATTACGATTATAAGTCAGGAAGCTATTCTTTTTTAAAATAAACCGAGTTGTGACAAACTGTTCAGCATTAATTCTTCCGACTTTTAAAATTGTCATTATTTTTAATTTGTAATTTATTTCTGAAAATGTGAAGTAATTTTAATTATGATTGTTGTAGTATTTTCAAATTCCGGCATAAACAAATGCTACAATTTCGCTTAGTTTATATTTATTTTTATTGCAAACATAATTTAGATTGGAGTATATGTACAGTGTATATAAAAAATTTTAGCTTGGAAATTATTGAATATACTTTCTATATTTATGTTAATTGTATTTTCCAATCTTTATAGAAGAATCTATGTCGCTGTTGCTTTCATATGACATATGCTTGTAACTGACTGTTATTGGTTTTGAGGAAATCTCTCTAGAATAGACACTATTTGTTTTGCTCCACTGGCCAATACCAGGAAGAAAAGAGGCAATAGAACCCTATAGATAGTTCTCTAGGTAAGATGAGAAACTAGTTAAGTTATGAGAAAATGTTAGATATTTATTTTTTGTTAAAACAAACAATTTGTTTTTAGGGATTTCTATTTTGGGCACATTTTGGGTTATTATCATCAACTACTTGCGTATTATGTATTTGTTGTGTGTCTTCGGTTGGATGTTGTGTACCCATGTTTGGAAAGTGCATTGGAGATGTATGGACATTATATTCTTAATAATAGTATTTATTTGGAGAATAATTTAAAAGTAGAAATACCTACTTCATAAGTTGTAAGTAATATCATTTACCTTTTTGGAAGACTGTCTTGGCAAAGTTGAGCTTTTCTACAGATTAAGCGACTAATTTTACATGCCTTATTTTATATCCTTGCGGCAGAATAAAATTCATGAATTTTAAACCCTGTGCGCTATACACTAACTCATCATTTTAGTAAGCTATTAATTCGTACGACAGTATATTTGCCCAATCATCGAGATATAAAATAAAAGGAGGCGCTATCACCGTTTGAATAATACAATAGAAAACGGTATCGGTACGCGTGGCATAAGTGTAGGAACAATATGGCTACTTTATCAGAGACGAACTAAGTAGATTTCTTTATAATTTTTGAACTGAATACTTCTTTGGTTTCATGAGAGTAAAAATTGATTATAACGTTTCGGAACCGGTTTAGATAACTAAAATAAGTTGAGACTAAGTGAAATTAACCGAAAGTTGAATCGACGACTAACCCAATCTATTAAAATTGATTATAACGTATCGGGACCGGTTTAAATGACTAAAATAAGGTGAGACTAAGTGAAACTAATCGACAGTTGAATCGACGGCTAACCCAAACTAACCAAATCTATTAAATTTGATTACAACGTATCGGAACCCGCCCAAATAAGTAAAATAAGTTGAGACTAAGTGAAATTATGCGATAGTTGAATCGACGACTAACCCAAAGTAACAAAATGTATTAAAATTGATTATAACGTATAGGAACGGGTTTAAATGACTGAAATAAGATGAGACTAAGTGAAACTAATCAAAAGTTGAATCGATGGCTAACCCAAACTAACCAAATCTATTAAAATTGATTATACCGTATCGGAATCGGCTTAAATGACTGAAATAAGGTGAGACTAAGTCAAACTAATCGAAAGGTTAATCGACGGCTAACCCAAACTAACGAAATCTATTAAAATTGATTATAACGTATCGAAACCGGTTTAAGTGACTAAAATAAGGTGAGACTAAGTAAAACTAATCGAAAGTTGAATCCGCGGCTAACCCAAACTAACCAAATCTATTAAATTTGATTATAACGTTTCGGAACCCGCTCAATAAGTAAAATACGTCGAGACTAAGTGAAACTAACCGAAAGTTGATTAGACGACTAACCAAAACTAACCAAATCTATTAAAATTTATTATAACGTATCGGAACCGGCTCAAATAAGTAAAATAAATTGAGACTCGATAAAGAAGTAGTCACTTCTGTCACGTGTACTGTGCTACTCGCGACTTTTTTTTATTCTTAGTGTTGAATTATTTCAATTTAAAATATCACAAACGCAAAAAATCGAGACGACCTGAAAGCATTCGTTACTTAGTTGACAAGCTAATCTAAAAGTTATACATAATAATACGGTTATCCTAAGTAAGTGTTTACAATTAGCAGGCCCGTTCCTGGGGTGTCTGGCGCCTACGTGCAGGTTTCTTTGGTGTGCCCCTAGTTAAAAAAAATGGTCCTATTTTTTTTAACATGTTCGCTGCCAACTCGGTCCATAAGACCTAAAACGAAGAAGTTTTATCAGCCACCATGGTCTATAAGACCGAGGTACAATTTAGACACCCTCGCCAGCGCGGTCTATGAGACCTAGTTGAATATGCAATCCTACCACGCCGTGTGTCTTATTTTACATTGGTTTAACGGTAGTAATAGACCGAGTTGGCGTTTGTGGTGATGGAACATGCCATGCCGGTATCCTTACTATCATGCAAAATGGCTACGGACCGAGAAACGGACCGAGCTGGCCCATACGAGAAATAAAGTTACTTCCACGCCGCCTCGGTCTATTAGACCCAGTGACATTTTTAAAAATTTTCACGCTAAAATGACACTTACAAAAAAACTAACTACAGGTGGAATAATAATAACTAAAAAACTTTCGTTGGACAAAGCGGCCCCCGAGGAACTTTTTTTTTAAGTTCGTATATCCGTGGCGGTTGGTGACATAATTACAAATATTGCGTAGCAGCGAACGTGTTAATATAATTCTCGAAAAACTGGCAATGATTTGAAATTAACAAAACTGATAAAAAATGATTAGAAAAAAGATTTATTAAATTACCAAAACAAATAAAATCACAAAACATATTTGGTAAGTATATCAAAAGTAAAATATACCCTAAAGAAACAAAAAGCGATATAAACAGTACATATAATCAATATATCATTACGATTATTTACTTGACTATTTATGAAACGTAACAAATAATAGGAACTAAAAGTAATTAACGTAAATAAAATAAGCAATAACAAAAACACAAAACAATATTATACCTAGTACTTAGATGGTAGGTAACAGAAATATTTTAATAATAAAAAGAATAAATGTTTCAAAAATTAACAAATACTATTTTTGTAATTAAAAAACAAAAAAGGTATGACACACCTAAAACAAAACAGGTCTGCCTTTCACGGCTGCAAGCTCGTTGATCATCTGATTATGATCAAGAGCCTCAGAAATATTATTCTCAATCGAAATAATGGCCAGATCTGATAGGCGTTCTTGACGCATAGATGTCCTTAAATAATTCATTATTAGTTTTAACTTAGAAAAACTTCTTTCACCTGAAGCTACTGAAATGGGTAATGTAAGGTATATCCTTAAGACTATAAATAAATTTGAAAAAGAGACTGTAGATTTTTTTAGTTATATAATTTAAAATGTCTATGGGAAAGGATGAATCAGTAGTATTTTTAGGATTAAGAATTTTATATGTTGAAATTTCATTATGTAAATCCAAGCCGTCAATGTCTTTAGATATTACTCCATTAATCTCAACTTGCAATGCAGTATCTAAATGTATACATGATTCTTTAATTACGTCAGATTCAAAATTACATAAGAACCCAAATATATTTTGAAATTTATTTATACCCTCAAACCGCCTTTGTAAAGACTGAATGGATGTATCTAAAATTACAAAACAAAAATCGATTTAAAATTTTTGCTTGTTCATCCTTACTTTCATATGAAAATAGTGTCCAATAACAGGGTACGGAGAGAAAACATTTGTGCTATTAAGGCAAACGCTTGGTAAAATTTGTAAATATATTGAAATGATAAAATACGAGAAAATTTTATTTTTTTATTAAATTTGTAATAAAGAATACTGAATGACCGTCGATTTTGCGCCTCTAAAATTTTGCGCCTGCGTGCATGCACGTCCTGCATGCTCGCCACCCAAGTAACACTAATGCTTTTATCATGATCTCCACGGTCGCTTTAAAATTATACAATAAATTTTCGAATAAAACCAAATGGTATTCAAGATTGTCTTAGAACAACAATGAGGCAGCTTCTAGCCAAAAAGGGACCATCCTAATAGGGTCTTCAAGACTAAATTTTAAAACTATATTAAAACCATTTAGGTTTAATTTTATATTCTTAAAGAGTTCTTCAAGGTAACTTTAAATGTATATATCAAAGCTTAGGAACTGACATTTTGCATTTAAAATATACTTGAAGCAGACGAAATTACCATGAATCATTGTAACTAATCTTAAAAGGGATTTATTTTGTTTACTAAAGTTGGATAAATAGTTAACGGTAATTGTCTCATCTTATAATGGCAATGACAGAGAATAAATGTAACGCGCGCATATAAAGCAGATCATGAATAATATTAAATGCAAACTATTCTGGTAAAGAATTTACCAACGCATGCTACTTTTCTGATGAAATGTAACAAAAAACTTCTACATAACTCGAGCGCCATCAATTTAATGTTTTTTTTTATTATTTAAAAAATATTTAAAAGATATCGTCAAATTTTATTTTGCATTTCAACATCTAATTGCATTTCTTGATCAAATTGAATGTTTCGGCACACCGTTCTACGGTTATTTAAGAGGATGTAAGGCGCATATATTTCAATAATAATAATTTTTTCCTTGGCTATTGAAAATGTCCATCATGGCGGAGTCTGTATTTTACATAAAACATGGCGCAATCTACATTAAAACTGATTACAAATTTATAGAACAATTTAAATCTTACAAGACTTAAAACAACTTTTTATTTACCACTTTAAATACAATTACTCTCGCAGTAGCCTATTTACTCTTCATTTTAAAACTAAGTTGCTTTAATATATTTAAAGTGTTCAAACTCGTGATCTTATTGATTTAAAGTGGTCTGGCACGGGAATGAACTCTTAACCTTACAAATTGTGCCGGTTCTGTGATTGCTGCATTTAGTGCATTTTCATCTTTTGTGTGCCTAATTTAATTGAAAAACCATTAAGTTTTGCATATCACTGTTACATTTTGTTACATTAATAGCATTTATAACAAATGGGGACCCCCGAACAGCGGTTTCTGGATTTAATGTGGAATTTTATTGAGCATATAGTCTTAAGATAAAATAGGTTTCTTAATTGGTTTTAATAACTGTGTTAGCAAAAAATGTTAAAATTACTGAAATAGTGAAAATAAATTGCCTATGATGTCAACTTAAAACAGATAACATGTATATTTGAAAAAAAACAGTGTTCTTAATGCACGCCAAAAAATTACTTTAAGTACGGCTCTGTTTTTTGTTTATACTGACCTATGAAAGGTTATTCCCGTAGATTTTTTCTTGTCTACACCGTCTCTGCTATCGCAACTGCGCATAGCACAAGACACCATAATGATTTACTTAAAACTAACACAAATATCACAAAAATCTTTTAAAAAATACAATTTAAGCGGATAAAAACCTCACTCTCGATGCGATGACAGAAGTGTAGTAACAATATGGCGGAAGTGAACACACGACGGTCACGTAATGTCGCCTCCTTTGTTATTTTATCTCGATGTGCCCAATAGTTGAAATCTGACACAACCGTCAATAATAGTCAATATTATGTAAGCGTTTTTTGTACTGCTTTATTGTTTATACATGTGTTGTAAATGGTACTGTATAATTATTTTTTATATCAAGTGAACTCATCCATAGTAGGGAAACAATAAAGTATTTATTTTGGGGTAATATTATGTCTTATTGAAAAGCTCCTCCAAAAATTACTTTTCAGGATTTAATAACCTTGTAAATTTTTCCTAGTTGAGTCTCAGTTAACTAGGTGGTGCCGAATATCTATTAAAGTATACCGAAAAATCCACGAACCTAGCTCTCCACTGTATTACTGGCTGCCGCTCGCATCTATTGATGGTAAGTTTTTTAAATTGGTTTAGAAAACGTTGCCATAGGAGACGGTGATTGAATTCCTGCACATGAAGAAATGCGCAATTTGATAAATGCTCACACCTCAAGAACATCAAATTTCTAGGTGGACTGTAAGTCGCATTGTTAACAGGCTTAGAGAAACTGAATCAGTTAATAACAAACCGAGAATTGAAAGGCGGCAAGTTGATGAAGAAATAAGACAAATGTGATACTTTCGTCCGTAGAAAATTCGTTTGCACATGTAAGAAGTGTGGCTGATCGATATAACATCGGAAAATCGACTATTTCCAATATTTTTAAAACTTCAAAATACCACCCATATAAGTCAGCTTAGTACATGAATTATCTGAGGACGACTTCGACCGCAGGAGTGAATTTTGTGAAATAATGATGGCAAAATGTGATGGAAATCCGGACTTCTCGAAAAATATCCTTTTTTACGATACCACATTTTGTCTTTCTGATATGTTAATCGACAAAATGTTCGGTACTAGTCGGATACAAAGTACCATTGGAGCAAACTTGTCGTACGCAACACTCTGAAAAAGTAAATGTATCAGCGGAAATAGTTCACGATTTAACTGAGCAACTCTGTCCAGAAATAATAACAATTAGCTAAAAAATTTACTATGGTTTCAAGAGAACAGGGTATTGCCCCACTTTCTTTCTCGTTTTTCCAAATAAATGGATTGGGAGAATATTTTTAGTATGTTGAAATATGAAATAAATAACTTACTTACCGTTTCAAAACGGTAACAATCGCCGGTATTTCGGAAACCGATCGATTTTGATATCTACATAAACTATATTTATATATTACAATTTTGCGTAGATTTGAAATATTTAATAATATACAAGGTATTCTATTAAAAAAAATCATCCATGTCATCATATCCTTTAAACGGTACACCCTATATAACTGAAATGAGTGTCAAAAATGCGCAATTCGATATAGTATATTAAGATACTAGTTTCAAAAGATTATATTTTCTCGCACGATCACGCTTGCATGGAGTTTCCTGTGCAGTGGCGGATATATAATCGGGCAGTTCGGTGCGCTGCCCTGGGGCCCAAGGTTCAGAAGGGCCCCACGATGCCGTAACTTAGTTTTAAAATATACAAGGGGTAGGGGCCCATAAATATATTTTGCCCTGAGGTCCACGGGTCCCTAGATCCGCCGCTGTTCCTGTGTATCTGATACTATTTTCCCTATTTTATTTGTCCTGTTTGTCAGTTTTTTATTGATTTTTTTCTTTTGGACGAATATGTGTGACATTGCTACTACTAGAGATCTCTTTCAAGGCGGTGTTACAACTGTTGCTATGGTGACGTTGACATAAACAATTCTGTTATTATAAGTGCAACCAACATTTGAAAAAATTAAAAAGACGTGTCGAAAAGAGGTTCATTTCGACACTTTTTTGGGTGTCGAAATGAAATCAATTTGAACGTAGAATAGAAAACATTATTTTACGAATTTCAGCGTTTTTTTTTTAATTTAATTTTAGTCAAGTGCGTGCAAGCCTTATAATATAACTAACTATATATCTCTGCAAGCATACATTTCCTCAATATAAACTGGGATTTCCCTCAAACAAGCAATGTCAGCTGTCAGTCCTGGCAGCAAACCCGGATAACACAGGCGAAACAAGACGGCAGCTCTTCTGCATCCTGTAGGTGCCCCCACCCCCCCATTGCCATCAGCCTTCCTTCCGTTATCCTGCCTGCAGCTCTCGGATTGCGAATTCTGCACCGGCAGCAACAGCGGCAGCGTGGCATTGGAGCATCGATCTCGTAGCATCGGCGGCGGTTTCCACGGTAACGGCGTACAACGTAATGTGCGTATGCTGACTGTGCCGACAGAACGCTCTAATCCTATTGTTTTGTTTATTACACTGCTCAAAACAATAGGGGAATGCTATTTCTTTGCATCTGCATAACTTTTTAAGTGGTAATGACATACGGATGACATAGTTTTTTACAAAAGAACCTTCATACAACATAGTAACAGAAAAACCACCCAAATTTAAGACTGATTTCTAGTCCATTCTTCCTTAACTAATCAAAGCGAAATTAAAAGAAGAAGCGAACTTAAAACCTAGAAGACGTGTACGAAAGCAATTTTGAAATGGATTCATTTCAATTTTGGTCTTGAGCATTTGCAATTGGCAGTTTCGACAATGGAGATCAGTACTCTTCAATGCTTTAAATGCTCAACGGTACCTCGATATTCTTCAAGATGAACATATTGTACTTGCTGTGGGACCAAATTGTGTCTTTGGATCACAATAGTACATACTGCATGCATTACCAAACGCTTGGCCTGCGACGAGTCCCGTCAACTGCATCTCAGCCGCTAGAAGACGCCTTAGTCCAAGAATGGGAAAGAATATCCGCATGACTTCTAAGAATCACAAGAAATATGCCACAGAGGTGCCATGAAGTTATTTATTTTTTGTTAATTTAATTACAGGAATAAAGATTAGTCGAATGTTCAATTTTTCCATTTATTTAAGGAAAATATATGTCTTTCAGAATATGAATGTATCATTCGTATATCGTTATCACTTAAAAAATGATCCCTATTTTTTTGAGCAGTGTATATTGGTTATTTTGTACTTACTTGACCTGATAAAATTGTACTATTGAAATATACCAGTTAGCGCTTGGCATATTATGATTCTAGGGAAATAGCTGCCTCATAAAAATATCTCAGTTTGGGATTCCTAGAATATCAGATGGAAGGAAGGTGCTCGTACATCAGAGGGCTAGGAAATCCAATCTTGGAATCCGATATTATTTTGAGACATTTCACAATCCCGGGGTTAAAATAATAAATCTCGGGACTATTTAATTACATTACGAAATTACTTTTCATCTAATTTGTTATTTCGTAAACCCCGATGGGAAATTTTTGAAGTTTATTTAAAGTTTCATACCTTTGAGACACACAAACTTGTTGAAAACGGTATAGAGTTGTTTAACTTTCTTAGGTAAACTTTTATTGATCTATATTAACTTAACCTGTTGATGTTTTCTTTTTGCCTTGCTTTTGGCTGTATTTTATCATCAATCTTTGTGGCTTATGACATAAAAATTGATACATTGTTGGATTTCCATTCATAGTGGAAATTGAACAGCTTTTCTGCGTTTTAAATGCGTTAAAATAGATGTCCATCAAGCATTGGATATGTGATTTTTCATTTTAGTTGATTATTTTCCGTGTTGAACAGTTTTAGAGGCATTCATTTGACTATTGTGAAGAATAATAAACATATTCTCACTCAAGTATTTTTTTTACTACTTTTTGTTATTCTGCAAAATAGTTAAACAAATTGTTTGCATAAAAGTTGCTTTATTGTTCAATTAGCAGTATATTATGTGTTTAACTATACTTTCCAACAAAAATGCTAGCATCGAGGAGGCTATTACACAAATTCTGGGATTTGATCTCGGAGTTTGAAAACATTATCCCAATACCCCGAGCAACACCCTTTAGACAAGAAGGCCTTGACACTAAGAAAAGCAGTAGCCAATATGGCCACCCCAGTTGGGACCGAAACTAAATGCTTTAAAGGGTATATTTCGAGTTTGTTATATAAAATATGTTTAAAATTGTGGAATTTGTGCATTTGCAGTGAACAATTTAAACGAAGCAGGTAATTTATTGTGTTAATGGCAAGGACCCTTTGTCCGCAAAAACCGCAGCCCTCTGTCTTCAATAATAAGGGAGATACCCCGCAAAAGTGTCGAAAATGGGATACCCTGTGTACAATAGTACAAACTATCCACACAAATGGTATTGTACGGTTGCAATGAATAAAATTAACAGAAAAAGAAAATTTAATATCCCTTTAAAAGCGGTTTATTTCTACAATTTTAGTAGTATAATTAAATCAAAAACTAAATAAAATGGCAGATATTCTAAACATTAACAAAGTATAAATTTGATATATTACATTTTTAAGTTTTGACAAGGCTCTTAGCGCGTTTTTCATACTTTTAATAATGTTTACCACTTTTTACTTTAACTTAAAAAAAAAGTAAATTGATTGAAATTTCCCCCTAAAAATATTCTTATAAATAAAATTTTTGCATACCTCTGATGGTCTCTTGTTGACCTACAATATTGGTTATACTTTTGTCTTCACATTTAAGTACTGTTTTTTTATATCTCTATTATTTGTTTATTACACCACTTTTTTTTATGGGGAAGTCAACATTTTATTTTGTCTTCTTAGTATTAAAAATTATTTCATAAGGGCGTCTATTACAGGCACTACACATTATAAAAAGCTAGTATCTTTTTGGTATTTTGCAATTTTTTTTACATGTTTTACAACGTTTGCATATTGTAACTTATAAGTTATACAGATCTGATAAAAAAATGCACTCGGCTTTTTTCTTAGAAAAATTTCTAGTAAACTTAAGAGAGAAGTTCCGATTGCAACACGATGAAGTGCGTTGTCTAGAGCGTTAAAAGAATATATTTTTACGGAAGTAAAAATAGTATACAAGAATGAGACATTCTCTTGACCAGCTTGGTTACATGACAACCTCCAAATAGAAAAATGTTCACATATAGAGAAATTTCAATAAAATGGTAAAAGATTCAACTTGTTAGGCTGATTACTGTTATAGATAATAATGTATGCCTCCGTATAGTGATAACCATTTTTTAATCACTCCATACATACTTCAATTGCAGAAAAAAATAAGCAAAATAGTGATAGTTTGATAATTACAAGTATAATAAAAATTTAGGGAAAATGAAGTGATAATTTTCATCATGAAACCAAAAACCACTAATTTCACCACATCAAAATAACCGTAATTAAATTACCCCGAAGCAATGACAGTGATAAATGGAATAAAGTTATTCTCCTCGAGCTCGCGTAAAACCTAATCTAGACTGACGACTACAAATTTGAAGGTTCATATGTATAATGAAGCATACAAAAAGGCTGCTATTCCAAGTTGCAAGCTCAATAATAGAAAATAGTTATGACTGCAATCTAGCAGACTGGAAAGATTGGAGGGCTGTTTAAAGCCAGGAGTTGTACGAGATATAGGATAAATTTCGAAGATTACGTGTTCTATAGGATTTATCGAGCATTCAGAATCGTCGCTGTGCCGATAAATATATCTAGTTTGAAACTTACAGTTAAGAAAAAAATTAATTTGGCATTGGTCTGACTCTGTACACACATTTCAATATCTACCTAAGATCATTATTTGAAAACATGCTTAAAATAAATTAATGGCTTTTACCAATTTAATGACCCTAAAGAAGCGGAAAACTGTAAGATCAGTGGCGTAACCTCAAATCCACAAATTTTTTAAAAATATTTGCATTTTCTGAATTAGCATCTACGCATGCGTGAAGCTTCGCACTTTGGTGTACCAGACGCAAATGTTGAGTTAAGGTAGATTATACATTGAAACGACCAATAACCCGGGTTGGGAACGTGTCGCTGTGCCGTAATAGTATATATTTAATAAAATCGACCCAAAAGGCCCCCAAAACCACGCCATTGATGAGAAGATGAAATGTTTTGACGCTTCGAGGAACAAATTTGCCTCCACTGTAAAAAACGAGAAATCTAAAAATTAAAATGATTATTAAATGTAATTTTAACGTTAAGAATAACAAAACAGTAATACGCTCGTGCACTTTGTCAAGTTGTTTAATGCTACTTTGCGCTGCAGGATCTAAATCTGCTAGTGAAAATGTTGACATGTTGTTCATCTGTTCATCTGTCTCTCCGGAATAATAAATAATAATAGTTCACAGCGGCAACATTGCAATCTGTCAATCCAACGCGACTGGCGGGAGGGACGGACAAGCCAAAGGGTTGCCAATGTGCTAGCATTTGCTCACATTTGTGCACATCTGATTGGAGTAAAAATGGGAGCATTGGCGAGATGTGAGCATTGTGTAGGCATTTGCAAACCATGAGCCGAAAAATAAAATATATATAATTTTAATTTCATGCGGATCTTTAGCCTCCAGAGACTTTGTAATTTTTTGTCCAACAGAGTAGCGCCACTCGACACTCGCTAACCTAAAATGTTGGTGCTACTCAAGAATAATAACCTAGAGAAGGACGGTTACATTAACCCGATTTTTTCACTGACAGCTGCCTGTCATGACGTAGCCACGCGACGAAGTTGGCGCGAAAGCCTCAACACATCTACATATGGCAAATACGTATATGGGCAAGACTATTTTCTTGTCTAGAGTTTATAAAAATGTGGTTAAACTCAAAATTTTAAATTGATAATAAAATTAGACAATTTCTTATGAAATTACTGTTTAAAAACACTACACTGGAAAATACTCTGCAAAACAGGCACTTGGTCTCTGCTTTAATCCTAAATTTATGAGATTTTCTGTAGGATCAAACGAAAAATATAATAAGTATCAAGTTTCTCAATTTCAAAGCACCAAAACACAACGAAAACATAGAAGATGCAATGACAGCAATGGCGAAACGAAGGCCGTTCGTCGCGCAGCAACATTACAGCAACGACGATGTGGGTGATGGGACCATGGGGCACGGGGCGATAGTAACTGGACATAGGCTCTTATGGGAAGTAACCATCCTTCTCTAGTTTATTATTTTTGGGTGTTACTGCAGTACTGCCGCACGAGGGCCATGCCATAACTGACATAACTCGTAGCGTATTCATAAGCTCCGTTTTTTCAACGGGCCGGAGAACTGACGGACCGGCAACGGACCGGATCAAACCTTTCACACCGATGAAAGGACGTTGGTAAATGTGAACGGTTGCATGCAAAACAATATGTTTCTCGGATATCCGTCAACTTTACCGGTCCGTCAGTTCTCCGGCCCGTTGAAAAAACGGATCCTATGAAACTAACCCAAACTAAAGCTAACATTTTATTGGAAATTAGAGACAGACACTCTTTAGTGCCCTTTTGTTTACCAATGAGGGCATCGAAAAATAAGGTGGCTGTAGTAAATTTGTTCCTACAAAAGGAATGTTAAGTTACAATATTTGGAAGGCTTAAGCAGAATATTTATGAGATCGATATTTATATTTTCTGTTCCTAGTTTATATGCAGAATTGTTCGTTTTTGTTTTATACATTTTACGTTTGTATTTTTGTTCTTGCATAAACTTGTTACTTTGGTTTGATGTTAATACAATTTTGATGATCTCTACCATTCGTAATTTAAGAATAAAAAAATCTTATTAATGTTCCCAAAAATATTTTTTCTATTTTGGTATAATAAAGAAGTATTTTCGATACGCAAAGAAGTGTCGAAAAGAAGCTCTTTTCGACACTACTTTTGTTGACTGTTTGCTATGATATTAACAAAATTGTTCAATGTCAAGGCGCACTAGCAAAAATTTCGACACCGTTTTGAATGGGATTCCTAATAATACAGACGTCAAAAGTGACAAGATGGCCATCCAACTTTTGATAGCGACTTGAATAAATTAATGTTTTTCATTAAAAAACGTGCAAAATACAAAAAATAGTATAAAATACACGTTTTAAAAGACATCTAGCGCACTCGCACGTTAGGAAACTCCCCGCAAGCGGGTCGTTGCCTAATTTCGTGCTCGTGCGATAAAATATGGTCTTGTAAAACTAGTATCTTAATATACTATTATTTTATTTTTATGACACAATGAAGATACGATTCTTAAAATAATTACAGTTTCCAAAAAAACTTCGGTTCGTTTATTTTGTTTGGGTTTGACATTTTCTTATGGCAATTATACATATTGATTGACATGTTTCTTGAATAGCTGTAGGTTGTAATTTGTGGGAAACAGATGTCCTCGGAGGGAGTTCCACAGTGCTGCAGTGCGCCAGACAAAGCAGTCCTTGTAAAACGATGTTCTAGGATTTTTCAGCTGTACAACAAACGGGTGCGCTCTTGCCGTCTGTCGTGATTGTCTGACAGGCGTTGCTGGGGCCAGGATGAGGCGGGCCAAATCCTGGGAACATCTGCTTGATAATATCTCGGCCGCATGTCTGAGGTGTTCCAGACTATCCAGATCCCGAGTCAACTCCGGGTCGCCAACGATATGCACAGTGCTCTTCTGAATGAAATCCACCAGCTTAAAGCGCCCTTTAGACGATGACTTTTTTCATGCATCTTGATGCATGCGTCGTAGCGCAACTATGACGCATGCGTCTCTGCATGCGCTCTTTAAAGCGCACCAATCGTTTGCGTCAAAAGGCAAAGAGACGCAGCGTTTCCCGAGACTTTTGGGAGTTTGTTTGCGTTATGTTTTGCCTCTTCGCATTTTCTACGTCAAAATGGAATGGAACAATGATAGAACTATTGAGAGAAGACCCTAATTATAAGAACCGGCTTATACGCAATTATGCTGTTCAGGAATTATGTACAAAATACAGTATAACACCAAAACAAATCTTGAACAAAATTAAGAGCTTGAGGTCATACTTCCATAAAGAACATACACAAGTTCCTAAGAAGAAAAGTGGAAGTCGCAGGTAGACGAAGCCTATAATATCATGATAGAGGCAAAGGAAAAATTGAGCAAACAAGACCGATTTTTCGTTTTTAACGAAGTAATTTGCTTACAAATCAAGAAGCTTAAATAACGTTACAAGCTGTAGCCAAGTTTGAAATCAACAAAATTCAATTAAATTAGTTTCTCTAATAAAGTTTATTTTTTCTAATTGGAATTACACACTTCAGGTACAATTAGTGAAATAGTTGAATCGGAAATATTAAATGTATACATTAAATTCCTATATGAATCTCCGGAAGCTAAATGTCTCAATCAAACTGCCAGTCTTACTTTTTCAGGAATAGTTTCCTTCATATTTGTATTTATTTTTCTAATAATTGGCCCAACCATTCAACAGTTCTTCAAAATTCGTTGAAGCCATCCTTGTGAAGTTTTGAAAGAACCAACCGCCATCTAGCAGCATTCCCGTATCCAACACTTGCGTTTATTACGTTCTTTATTGCTCGCTATTATGATAAACGCAGCACACAGACCTCCAAATTTCAAAACATCCATGTTGAAATGTGCAAGATGCACCGATAACAATTTTAAGTGTAAATGATATGTTGCACGATATAAAGAGGCAACGGTTTTTTGCGCTATATTCCATGCGCTGCTACACGAAATGCCGCATGCGCTAACGCACGAAAAAAGGCACCGTCTAAAGCGCCCTTTAGGGTGTGCTTCGGTGCGGCACCCCTCATGTGTGCAATATTATAAGCACGGTCTTATTTGCGCTTTGTAGAGCAAGAGCAGCTGCTACGGTGTATACAGTTTTGTTTTGCGAAATAATGCACCAAGCTTCTGCGAGGCTGATTTTGCGATATTAGCAACGTGGTCATGCCAGAACATATTGCTGTTGACCGAGACACCCAGTAGTCTGATTGACGAGAATGAAGGAATGGTCGATCCTGCCATAATGATGTCAGGACACGCCGTATTGGCTTTCTTGGTAAACGCCGCTGCTTGGGTTTTTGCTGCATTGTACTGGACCAAAGTTATGTCGCCCTCAGTTCGAACTTTCTCCAGATCTTGATTGTAATCTGCTTCTGTCTGCGGTGATAAGTCTCGGTCGCTGGTGAAAGTTTTTCTGATCTAAATTGGGAGACAAGGGTACTGTCATCTGCAAAACTGTAAACAAGATTATTGGTTTCGGTCAGCAGGTCATTAAATAGATGAGGAACAGGGTTGGTGAAAGTATTGCGCCCTAAGGCTGCGTTTTACACCGGTGTTTCTCAAAGTAGTATTAAGAAACCATCAAAAAAAAACATAGTGACCGCTCAAATCCTTTTACACCTTCTATATCTGGCAAGAAAAGACCACGATTATCATATAAAGATAGAATAGATGATGACAATTTTCAAGGAACTCGTGGTACAATAGAACTAACTAACTTCTGAAACTTGATCCTTTATGGGGGCCATTTCTAACATAAGAAATATCAGCTAATAAGTCTACGCGGGCGTGCCTAAGGACGCAATACTTTCACCAACTCTGTTCCTCATCTATATTAATGACCTGCTGGCCGAAACGAATAACCCTGTTTACAGTTTTGCAGATGACAGTACCCTTGTCTCCCAATTTAGATCAGAAAAACCTTTGCCAGCGACTGAAACCAAGCAGCCACGTTTACCAAGAGGGCCAATACGGCGGGCCCTGACATCATTATGGCAGGATCGACCACTCCTTCATCCTCGTAAATCTGCTGGGTGTCTCGGCCAACAGCAATATGTCCTGGCATGACTACGTTGCTAACATCGCGAAATCAGCCTCCCAGAAGCTTGGTGCGCTATTTCGCAACAAAAAACTGTATACACAGCAGCAGTTTCTTGCTCTACAAAGCGCAAATAAGACCGTGCTTAGAATATTGCTCACATATCTGGGCTGGCGCACCAAAGCACACCCTAAAGCTGCTGGATTCCATTCAGAAGAGAGCTGTGCGTCTTGTCGGCGACTCGGAGTTGACCCGGAATGTGGATAGTCTGGAACACCGCAGACATGTGGCCTAGGTCCCTGTTCTACAGATACTTTCACGGCAGATGTTCCCAGGATTTGGCCCGCCTCATCCCGCCCCTGGCAACACCTGTCAGACAGTCACGACAGACGGCAAGAGCGCACCAGTTCGTCGTACAACTGGAAACACCTAGAACATCGCTTTACAAGAACTTCTTTGTCTGGCGCACTGCATCACTGTGGAACTCACTCCCAGGACATCTGTTTCTCCCTAACTACAACCTACAACTATTCAAGAACCGTGTCAATCAACATGTTCGCACACACACCGCTCGTCGAGCGTCATAGGATCTCCCTTTAGTGTGTGTGCCACTATCATAAAAAAAAAAACATGGAAAAAAATAGAGTTGACGTAGTTCAGGATCTTATGCCTTTAAGGCTACCTCCGTATATGTACAATCTAAATCCTACTGAACTCCCATGGGCAGCATAGCATTAGAGAACTTTCAATTAAATATTTAAATCCATTTAGATTAGACGTGATTGAGTCAATATCAGCGGAAAATTGGATAACGTACTTTACACGTTCCTTATAATGAAGAGAAATACTGGAAAGTAGCCAGACAAATTGAACAGTTATAGACAATTTAACCAACACAGTAGTGGGATCTTCAAGTAGTGATGACGACACATCACCTTTTTCAGACGAAGACAGCGAAGTCGTTAACCTGAAAAATGTCAACAATCTTTTTTTTCTGAACAATGAAAAATGTTATTTAATATACATTGCGTTTGCTGCCTATATTCCACATTCGCTATCCTTACTTTTAAGGGACACGAACACTTTTTATACATCAACCGTAGACCTCGCCCGGTGTTCTTTGAAATATCGCACTATATATGTGATAATCAGTGTAGACCAAATTTGTATCTTCCAAGTGAAGAAATAGAGTTTTAATGGTTAGCAAAACGTCGCGTCGATTGCAAGGGTTCTGTTTTGGTACTGTGGATAAAACTATGTTTAAGTAAAGAAATATATTGGCTGAATGAAAAAAAAAATGTAGGGGAATGGGAATGAGTTAGGCTTTACAACAAAATTAATCAGTTCAGCCAGCATATAATTGCCCTAAACCGTATACATTTGCGCAATGGACAGCATTTCTTCTCCCTGTACACCGTATAAAGCAACATGCAAACCGTTTTCAAATTAACAAAATGTATTTCCATGATCAGTTTTACATCTTTTGGATGAACATACACTGATACATAACGAAGATACCATATCCCGCCGGCATTGTGCTCATGTTATTTAATTATAACGCTCTTATCGTGCGACAAATACTTATCTAAAATGGATACGCTTGTGGCGGGTCGTCAGGCGGCCGTAAAATGATAAAATTACGGAAGGAGTCGAGAAAAATAGTGCAACAAAAAGGCTTACTATCCTGATATTTATGGCCTGAATATCCCGAATAAAAGGAACCTGGCACACCGAAGGCAATTCCTTTAGCCGGCGACATAATATATTCTAGTGTCGATCGGTACACCACTTTTTCAATTTAAATTATTTAAAGGCGAGAAGAGGACGAATTGAGTGTGAATTTTCGATTTGCCGCTTGTCACTAAAATACGTTATCCACTTTTTCTTACTGAAGGCGCTTTAGCACTTACCTCTTCTGCTACTTCCTTGACTTCT
Source organism: Pissodes strobi (assembly GCA_016904865.1). Classification (NCBI taxonomy): domain Eukaryota; kingdom Metazoa; phylum Arthropoda; class Insecta; order Coleoptera; family Curculionidae; genus Pissodes; species Pissodes strobi. The sequence continues at coordinate 297,479 of MU184021.1, forward strand.
CCGTTTTTGTCGTTGCTGTCCTTAGATGGTTTCGATTTGTCTTTCTTTGAGAATGAAATTGACCTAAAAAATAAAAATTATTATTTTTAAAGCGTACCTTAAGATGACGTCTAAAACTCCACGGAAGTACGATATGTAAGAAGCAGATAAAACATACTGGATACTTGTGATATTGTATGTATAGATATAAAAGATGTCTTAAAACCAACTCTTTAAAAGAGTAGTTTGCCCAGAAATTTGAAATAGTTCATTTTGTTCGGCAACCCAAAATATACACTTCGAGATATATTTTAAACAAACCTCTGTATATTTATAAATTAATACCCATAGTCCGTATTTTTTACATCATACCATATTATAACTGTTAAACTACTTATTACTATTATTACTTACGGCATGTAATTAACTATTAAAAATAATTTAGGTATGCATTTTTTTGAAGCCAAAAAATAACAAAAGTAGTTTATATATGAATTAATACGTTTTCCATAGTCAGAACCTGTTCCCTACGCGCGTCGCCATCTTAGATTTAGATATCAGGCCTTCTTGTTTAGAAAGTGTTACTTGGACATAAAAAGCCTAAGAGCGTATTCACACTTAGCAATATATCGCGAGCAATAAAAAACCGCAATATGGCTCTGCAACTAATTTCACACGTACGCGATGCGATAACTGTTATGATAGCAATCCATTTTAGTTGCAAAGCGATATCGCGGCTTTTTATCGCCCGCGATATATTGCTCCATGTAAAAACGCTCTTACGGGAATTTGCTACCGCATTTTTATTTTCTATAATTGACGGTCCCGCAGATATTTTTCTACAGACACACTCTGCACAGGACTGCAGCGACCCTTAGGGTACGGTTCCGATCTATGGTTTGTTACTATTCTTTTACTGTTTTGAATAGTATGCGTTGCCGAGGTTTTCCGAAAAAAATCGAATCATTCTATATCTTGGCACCATCAACATCTAAGCAACTTTTAAGCATATACATATATTTTAATAAAATGCTGGTATGTTGTATAAGCGATAAAGACTCGCAAATTCGGATTAAAAAGAAACTCTGGCATTACCAAGGAAGTCAGGAATGGACTTGCCACTTCACTCGTGGGCCCAAAACATTTCAGAGCTAAATTTATTACACACTACATTCATTTCGAAAAACCCAAACTAACCCAAACTATTTGGGAGAAAATCTGAATCATGCACAATCCAGTAATAGCAGTAATTACACATTATAGTAAGTTAATTAAGCATTTTGTTGTCAACTAATTTAATTGGAATAGCTAAAAGAAATAATCTACTTAATTAACGCTATGATGTCATCATAAACCGATGGACTTGATAATGTAGTGTAGAGTAATACTAATTTTTTTATACTAGCTTCCAGAAAAATCTGCAATCTGCCCAGAGGGCAATAAGAGTTTGTAATGACTAGAAAAAATGACATGTAGAGTAGCATTTCAGTGAGTGACCTCCCCTTAAATCTAGAGTTTATATTGTTTATGTGATCTTAAGTCTGAACTTATTTGAATCCTGTAGTCGAGTTGTATGACTTTCTTGCCGGATTTCGGAGGCACGTCATGCTGATTCACCTTCATGGGGAATGTAATAAGGAACACTTTGTTTTCGAACCATTGCAGAATGTTAATGTTGAAGTCACTTGCAGTTTCCCACAGTTGGATTCTATAAGCTCAAAGGGACTTAAGAATGAACTTGTATAGTCACCTTATTACCGAAGGACAATTTTGATTTTGGACCAATCAGCCAATGCATTTGTCCAAGTTTAAAGGCCTAGCTGCTTACATTTTGTGAATATATGACTTTTCCATGTGAGGCGCCGATCTAAGTACAAGATTATCCAACGAGGACTAGACAGGCCGCTTCTTTCACTCTACTTAAAAAAGGCGTGTGCTTAAAACCGCACGACAGAAGTGAAAACTTCAGCAGAGCGATATTAAAAACCATATTTAATTTAAAAGAACATGTCTTGGCACCAACGGGAATCGAACCCGGGCCGTGCGAACGACCAGCAATGTCTAACCACCGCACCACCAGATGTGTTGAAAGCAATTCACTGGACCGTAAAGATATGGGTAATTCTGACACATTCGGCATGAATTACTGTTTAATTAACTTAAAGTACTCAAACTAAACTTGACTCTATCTACATAAGATTCGTAATGCAAATCATTTTTTTTTTACAAACATATCACCCAAGTATGTGCTTTAAACCGAAAAAGCCTCCGCGTTACAGAACCCCAGTTAAATAACGCCGCTTGATTGGCTAACTCCAACCCCGCCCGTCAATGTTGTTTACGTGTGTTCATTTCACGCATTTTTATGAGACTTTTCGAGAGAAGCAGAACGCCTGGCTCAGGTGGTAAGGTTCTCTCGTTTAGAATGCGAAGTGATTGGTTCGACGCCCGGCGCTTGCGTTTTTTTTTTCATTTATTTTTTGGATTAGTTAGTTTTTTTGGCATGCTTTGGGTTAGTTTTTGTTGGTTGCGCCCCACCCCACAGCGAGCGGAGGGCATTGCATGAATACAAATGCGTGAAGTAAAAAAACGTAAACAACATTGACGGACGGGACTAGTGTAACATACGTGCTTATCTAGCCAATCAGGCGGCGTTATTTAACTACGGTTCTGTAACGCGGAGGCTTCCTAAATACGCATATGCAATATATTGTGTTCTTTACCTTAGAATTGGTTGCCTTTTTCTCCACTAATCTTTCCTATATGATGGAGCCTCTTCGGCTCTGGCTCCAGTATGTTAACAGCACAAGTGCTAGTTTAGTGACCCTTACGAAGCTAAAAAAATCTATGAAGAAAAGAACTGTTGACATTTCTGGGATGAAATCTGTCCCCGTCGCCGTCGTCAAGAACGATTTTTGCGATAGCTTTTTACTGTTATTTGCATTTACTAACCATTTTCATTTTTAGATTTTTTCATTCTTGACGGGAGGACATGTTTCTTTGCTTTGCATGGTGCAAAAGCCACATTTATAGGATTAGTTGTATTAGCTATGATGCGCCATGTTTTAAAAGCCATTGCTGAATTTTATTTAGGTTTATTTGGAGATCTCGTGAGGCTGACATTGAATCAGTGTTGAATGTCAGAATAGCATGTCGTCAGCATATGTTGCCACTGTAGTGGTTCTTGCAACATGAGGTATAGTGGTGGGTCGAAGACGCTGCCTTGAGAAACACCTTAAGGCTATTGAATAGACAAGATATTTGAGATGCCGACAAAACAATAAATCTAGCGGATTTGGGCAGATCTTGGTGGCAATAAAACAGGTCCGTCTCGACCCATTTAATGATTACCAAGAATATTTATTAAATGGCGACGCGTTAAATTGCTAAAATGTAGTAGAGCCACAAATTACCCATAAACAGATATGAAAGCTTTGTCGGAATGTTTGATGTTCGTTGGCCGAAGTTTTATCGCGAGAGTAGGGGAATGGAATCTTATACCGCACCAACAATATGAAAATTATTGACGGCGACAGAAACATACGTTTAGCGTAGAACGGCCAGAACTGATTTTGAATATGCTCTAGTATAATAATAATTGTGCCTCCTTCCACCTCGCACATGTGCATGAGGGAGGAGCTTCGCATATATTGTGTCCGCGCGGCGGCATCGTCTTTCGTAACTGTTTATGGGTAATTTGTGGTAGAGCACTGTCATGCACATCTGAGCTCTAAGGTACATTTTAAAAAAGTTGATTTTTGCAAAAATTGTAAATTCAGTCCCCCAGTTAATCTGGCCAAAAGGAAAGGCCCAATCAAGTGATTCGAACGATCCCCGCCCGGACGTTGTTAGTGCCTGGTCTATATTATTGCATGAGGATTTTCTTGTGTAATTATGACAATTTATACCGCCGGTTTACAACATACCAAAATTGTATTAAAATATACGAATCTGCTTAAACGTTACAGCCCAAAATGTAAATCACTGAGTACGCCTTTTTCGCTTCATATCCCCTTTGTGAGGAAAGCAATTATATGAAACACTAGGGTTATCGGACACCCTGTATAAATGCCTTGAGCGAATGATTTACTTAAAAAAAGCATATTTTCTTGCTGATTTCAATTACCAAATTTTAATTTAAATTTTTGATAACCTCTTTCTAAAGTATTGATATGTACAGGGTGGCTCGAATTCAAGTCTATGGAATCTCGGAAACCGTAAAATACAGTGTCGGTCAAATTAGGACAAAATTGCGCATTTATGTGCCTACCAATATGCCGTTTAGAAAGTTATAAAATTCCTAGTACTCATTTCCGGATATATCCGAAAAAAAAATAAAATTTTGAAAAATCATTTTATTTTTTTCCTGGGCTTATTTAAAAAACAAATTTCAAATTGAATTGGACTTTTGCATTGCCACTTTTTTCACTCTAACCAATGGTGGTATCCAGTTTGGAATCCGACGTTTCGTCCTCAGAGGGTTATCATCAACTTTCTTTTTTAAATACGGACTTTTTTATCGTTTGTCAGATGATATTGGCGATATTAATATGAATGTTTTTAATTTTTAATTTTTTTTTTGAGTACTCATATTGCTTTGGCGTAATTTTAAATACCTTTACTTTTGAAATTTTTATATTCCATAAAAATATTTTATTTTGTTTTTGTGTTAAGTGGAAAATTGTAGCCTTCATTTTTAATAGAAATAAAAAATAGTAAAATTAAATGAACAGGTTCGTTTATTTTTTACCTTAAAGCAAAATAAAGAATTAAAAAAAATTAAAAATAAAATTAAAAATGAAAAAAAATAAAAATACATATTCATATTAATAATGCCAATATCACCTGGAAAACGATAAAAAAAAAGAAAGTTGATGATTACCCTTTGAAGACGAAACGTCGTATTCCAAACTGGATACTTACTACCAAAAAAAAGTGGCAATGCCAAATTGCCGTTAAATTTTAAATCCGTTTTTAAATAAGTTCAGGAAAAATATAAAACGATTTATCAATATTTCGGTTTTTCCCAGATATCTCCAGAAATACCCTTTCTAAACGGTTTTCGAGGTCATAGACTCGAATTCGAGCCACCCTGCACAATATTTTAATTTTCACTTAAAATGCTTAAACTGAGATGTAATTATTTTATTTACAGTATGTATGAACAAACATACCATGAGAGTATTTATTTATACACTGAGCGGCAAAAAATCAATCCATTACACCTTTTTTTATAGCAGTGGCACACACACACTAAAGGGAGATCCTATGGCGCTCGGCGAGCGATGTGTGTGCGAAGATGTTGATGTGTGCGAAGATGATGCCTACGCTAATCATTTATTTGGCAAATGATGATTTTTTTCCAATCTCGATTATTTTCTGTCAAAATCATGTTATTGTGAAGTTGCATGATGTCATTTTACATATTTAAACTATCAACAGAATTGCATTTAGTGAAAAGTAAATAATGTGAAAACAGAGAGGAAGAATGTTACAAGATTGAATTTATTGACGGTTGATGGTATATATCAAACCTTCGAGGAATATTCATGTGCTGTATATAGTGGGTGCACCGTTTTAGCTTTCTAATAATACCTACTAAATGTATTATATTTACAAAATGTCTGTAAAAGTAAACTTGAAAGATAACACAGTTATTTGATATTATCAACTACTTTATTACATTACAAATTAATATAATCAAATCAGAACAGCTATTATTGTCATATTGTTTTTGGAAATGTCCCACATATTTTATACAAATGCACGCTTTGAGACAAATTTGAAAAGAAAAAAAAAACAGTGTATGTAATTTACAGATGGCGTAATACGCCTGAAAAGCTAACACGTTTTCGTAATATGATACCTTTTGCCCTAGCTGCTATTAAGAGGAAAAAAAGGGCCTATTGAATTTATTTAGAGAAACAGAATAATTAAAAACGAGTTGCTTGCTGTAAGCAGTGTAGGAGAAAGGAAAACAACTTGAGAGCAGGTAAAGGACCTCGCCAAATTGTTATGAAATATATGTATTATATTTCTAATAATATAATTATTATTCCAAACGGCAAAACCTTTTTGTGGTTTAGAATTCACCTCGAAATCCACCTTTACCTTGAAAGCTTTAAAGATAATATTATTTAATTAATCTAATATTATTTTTTATCAAATATTCAATGAGCGACCCAGTATGTTCTCGCGCCATGGCTAAAAAAGGACCAACATTGAAATATATTTGGTTAACAGTCAAGGTAGAGGTGAATTCTAGGTCAAACAAAAACTTCATAAAGTTATGACCAATGCGTTGGGAATAATTTAAATATGTTATTTTTAAATTTCGTCCAATAGTGACTAGACTGGCAAACATCAAAATGATCGATATGACCGAATTGCGGCGGCAATGGTAAGTTTTGACACCGAACATTAACAATTGTTAATGTTGGTTGGTTTTGATCAGGATGATATGGTACAGGGTTTTCACGTATATTTAGTTCCCCACATACAGGCGTTATTTCAAAAGTTAACGAAAAATGGCAAATACAAAAGTTGCATGTTTTTTCCTGAATCGTTAGAATTTCTTATCAAAAATGCAAAAATATTCCTGCAAAATTCAAATTTGACAGGTTGTCCTATTTTTAAAATGGAACACCCTGTATATTATTAGCTAAAGAGAAAGGTCCTTCTCTCCTGATTTCAAAAATATATAGTTTGCCTATATTTACACAAGGCGTCCTTAGTATATTTTGATATTAAAATCGAAATGTTTTAAAAGCAAGGGTGGCTTGGGAAAATTGAGTATCTTTGATGACAGTTGATACCATTTGTCAAACTGAGTGGTGATATCTGCTAAAATGGGTTATGCAGTGAGAGAAAAGTGTGATATTGTTCGTCAGTTTTATTCTAATCAAAGGAATGCAATAAAAACGCGTACCGAGTATCATAGATTATATCCAGATAGACCGGTACCATCTATAAGCACAATTCGCTATATTGCCAAACAATTTGAAATAAGAAATTCACTTGAAAGGAAGACGAGAACAATTCAAAGGAAAGCTGAGGAATATTTAGAAGTATTGCTTTATTTTGAAGGTATTATATTAATGCAAAGATTTTAATGAAGAAATCCATTTGTATTTTTTTTTTAGAAAATCCGGTAAGATCGATTCCTGATGCAGCAATTTACTTTAATAAGTCATGGGGTAAAATTCACGAAATACTCGTTAAATATAAGTATCACCCATATAAATTTTACCCGTTCAAAAATTAACAGAAAATCATAATAATTTCTTTGGGGTTACTTAAAAAATAAAGTATATTACAATAGACCTGAAAATATTGAAGTCCTTGAGGAAGGAGTCAGAGAAGAAATATTAATTCTGAACAGGGATTAATCAGATTTTATTGTTAGCGCTATCAAAAGAAAATTAGTTAACCACATGCACACATGTGTTTTAAACCAAGGTGGCCATGTTCAAAATCAATAAAGAACAGTTATAATATGTTTGTTCTAATTGTTCTTATTTTTTGTTTTAGCAACCCTTGCTTTTAAAACATTTCGATTTTAATATCAAAATATGCTTAAGACGCCTTGTGCAAATATAGGCAAATATATTTTTGAAATCAGGAGAGAAGGACCTCTCTCTTTAGCTAATAATATACAGAGTGTTTCATTTAAAAAATATGACAACCTGCCAAAATTTGAGGTTTGCAGGAATATGTTTGCATTTTTGATAAGAAATTCTAACGACTCAGGAAAAAAACAACTGCAACTTTTGTATTTACCATTTTTGGAATAACCCCTGTAGGTGGGGAACTAAATATACGTGAAAACCCTGTACTGCATCAAATTAAAAAAAAATAGGCAAAAACTTTTGCTCTTTTCTATCGTAGTAGACAGTAATTTAAACTAATTCTATAATAGCACATTTTGTACATTGAGAGGAATCTACAGGATTCTATTATTTAAAAGAATCAAACTTGAAACTTTGCTCTAAAGTTTGGATGTCATTGACCGTATAATACATTAGTTTCACATCACGTCACATGAGCGGAAGCATTTTACTTTGCCGGGAAGCAAGCAAATTCAATAACCCCGATGATCCTATCGTAGTAAATCATACCCAATTTCACCCTTAGAATACAGACCGCCAAATAAAATGGTTACGCGGGGACACTTCGTGGTGATTTATCTCTTTAATTTTAATATTCATATTTATAGCAAGTGAAAACTGTCATATTTTACTTTCACCTTTTCCTAAAATATTACACTAAAAACTTCGCCTAATATTGAGTAGAAGCTATTATAATACTAATATATTCAAAATACACTGCGTTTCAAATTCTTATACCATCATCTATTAAGAATTAAACCCAACAAATACTAATAGAACGCGAAAATCAAAAATTAAAAAAAAAACAGAAAAACTAGAACATATTAGAATAAAACATGACCTACCTACTAGGATTGTCTGAATTTTGGACAGAAAGAAATAGAAGAAAAACACAATTTTTTCAATCACTCAACGAACAATGATGCGTTAATATGCGGCAATAGAAAGAAACATGATCAAAATGTTTGAAATTTTTAGAGAAACGAGTACAAAATGCTGAGTTATTTGCTCAACTTCAACTCAAACATTGTTAGCAGACTTTATCATTAGAAAAATGGCGGAAGTCGCCTGATCACTACTTAACCTCAGAATATTCGAAATAAGATTCCTCCTCTGGCTGACGCTTTTATTGAAACAGGTTTTACGAGAACATTGGGAACAGCCGAAATTGAAATATATTCAACTACTGTAAACCAGTGTACGCGGACCACTGACGAGAGCAAGGAGGGATATAACGAGCAGATCAAGAACAAGCTTCTCAACTGTCCTAACGGATCAAGATCCTTTTTGGTCAATTGCCAAAGTTGTCAATCAGGGTTAGATCAAAAATCTCACCATTGACCAAAGATGATGGTTCAATAGCGGAAACGGCCAAAGAAAAAACGAACTCTTGCCGAAATGTTTGCATCAAATTCTACCTTAGATCCTCAAGGAAAGGCTCCCCAAACTGTTCTGAGGGCGAATGTGAATTCCTCAATGCCAGATATTTCGCCAACGCGAAGTGAAACGAATACACTAACAAGCCACAGGACCGGATGGTGTTCCCGCAATATTGCTTAAGCAATGCGTGCTTCTGAACTAATAGCTCCACTATGCAGGCTTCTCTCCTACTAATACAGAACTGCATGCTTTTCTTCTAGGCTGAAAATGCGCGATTGGTGCAACCAATCCCGAATAAATCAATGGGAGATCTCCTGACTTACGTAACCTTCTTGTGGACTAAAGCCACCGAGAGCTACGACGAATCTCGTGCAGTGGCTCTCGACATATCCAAAGCATTTGATAGGGTGTGGCATGACAGATTGTTAAGCCAATTGACAGCATACGGATTACCACCAGTACTGCTTCTCTGCCTTTCCTATTTCTTAAGGGATCGAAGCATTTGAGTTAGCATTGATGGACATCTCTCGGAGGAATTTAAAATCAACAGCAGAGTTCCTCAAGAATTCTCCTACACTGTTCCTGCTGTACATCAACGATCTATTAGATAATAAAAAAAATTCTATTTATAGCTTTGCAGACGACAGCACTCTTATATTCTCATTCATGTCGCGAACTCCAATCCTCTTCCCCAACGCAAGCGAGAAAATCAGATTGCTGCCATCAATGGGAATATGAACGCCATTGTAGAATGGGGTGAGGAGAACAATGTCCAGTTTAACGCAGAAGACTCAAGCAGTTGTCTTCTCAAAAAAGCAAATACCATAGGACCTGACTTATCAATGACAGAACAAACACTGAATCTGGCCTCATCGATAAGCTTCCTAAGTGTCAGCGTAGAAAACAACATGTCTTGGCGTAACCACGCCACCAAAATCGTCAAGGCAGCAGCACACAAAAGCTAGGAGCACTCTATAGAGCAAAAAATCAACTCTTACTGCTCTATAAGGCTCAGATAGGACCATCTCTGGAAGATTGTTCCCATGTGTGGAGCTCGGCACCCAAACATTTGTTCAAGATACTGGACTCCATACAGAGGAGAGCAGTCCGTCTTGTGGATGACCCAGAGTTAACAAAAGACCTTGATAACCTTGAACATCGAAGAAAAGACGCGGATCTGTCTCTTAACTATCGATACTACTGCGGAAGGTGTTCGAATGACCCGGCACCTATGACTCCGCCCAGAGTTATGCCAAACAAAAACAACATCAACATACGATTCAGTTGCGAAAACTTAGGACGTCGATGTTACGGGCCTCCTTTTTATGGAGGACTGTGTCGCTCTGGAATGGCCTTCCGAGTAACATCTTTCACGAAAACTATAACCTACACCGCCTCAAACCCAAGGTCCGCCATCATCTCCGCACACGTACCACTCATTGAGTGGTAAAGAATTTTCAGTTTGTGTGTATGTTGATAAAAAAAAAACACATGTAAACGTTTTCTGGAGTAGCTGCGATATTAATTTGTGTCATATTGATCTAGCCCTAACACAATACACATACTTCTCAAATAAACATTATCAATAACTTTCCAGGCTAAATAGACTGGAGATTACCCTCAAAAACACCGGAGGGGGTCGGGATGCGAATGACATATTATCTGCGAAAATTCGAAAAGATCAAATCAAACCAAATTCCTCTATATTCTCAGCCAAAAAACATTTCGCCCTGAATTTTATATTATATTAACATAATTCATCCTCTAATTATATGATTCTATCGAGCTTTGTTTTCTGTCTCAAAACAGTAGAGCATGCACTTAAAAATATTTATAAAATACCTCTTTTCTTTGATACGTATATACCACAAACTATTGAATCTGGAATTAAATAATATCAAGTTTTCTCTTAGTTGGGTTTATTTTTGGTTAGATCACACTGGATATTATGGCCGTTGTAACCGAACTTCCCTTCATGAATAAGCAGCTTCCTTTAGCAAAGTTGATCCTTAGGACTTTGAGAATGGGTACTATCTAGATCTTTGATGCAGGTTCAATATGACGGGCAATTACCAAAAGGGCCAATTAAATCTAAAATTATTTGAAAAATTCTTTTCGGGTAATCTACGACGCAAAAATAGAACAGAAACTTGGAAATTGTGAAATTTGAAGTATAGAAAAATGTTGATTTTATACTTTTTTAACCTGGATATTAATATTAAAATGATTTTTCGTTTTCCTCGGGTGTTTCCTGGTTATGTAGCAAGTCTGTCTGTTATGGAAATTATGAATGGCATGATTTGCAATCTTTATTATTTTCATATTCTTTCCACTTCTATCACCAAGTCAAAACCTGTGATCCGTTAGAATTAGTGCCAGCTATAGGTAAAACCAGTGCAACCTGAGCAAAACTAGACCCAACAAAGTTCTAATACAGTTTATTTCAGTTACATTGGGTTAGTTTTCCGAAAACGGCCAAATCAAACGTAAGCTAACACAAACTAACCGAAATTTACTGCATTAGAACTTTGTTAGAATTAGATTTGCCCGAACGCTTCCTACTAATTTAGATTCCTATTTTTCAAGAACTTGATGCGATTGAAATGATTTTTACAAACAGCTTTTATTTTGTTAAGAAATTTAGATAAATAAAGCATCAAACAAGAATCTATCTATTGTCTGTAAAAGTTCTAACATTCCGCACATGATGGGAATTAAACTGATCTTGGCAATAATAGGTACTCTCCTTGATTCCAAATATATGAGTCAATAAGTTTAGCAGTTTTACATACCTAAACGACCATTTCTTCTTTTTCTCTTTCTTCTTCTTCTGCTCCGTCGTTTCTTCTATTTTTTGATCTGGGATTTCCTTTTCCGGCGTCTTCTCCGTGTCTCCATTTACTTGTTCGGGGGACTTTCCTTCTTCACCCTCTGTTTTTTTACATTCGTTTACGGCATTAGACGGTTCTTCGGGAAGGCCATTCTCTTTGATTTCCGGCTTTGACTCGACTTTTTCCTTGTCTTCTGTTTCATCTTTTGACGTTTCTTCCTTATCCTGCAAAATATCACATTGTTACTTTATGACCACATAATAGAGCTATTATAGTTATACAAATAGTTAAAAGTGTTACGTTTTCACAAAAGAGTAGCTACAATATGATTTTTAAATGTATCAAATAGAAAATAATACGCCCTAAAAAACTGCGATTATATGGACATTTCGACTTTCACAAATATAAAAAGGCAGCTTTCCCTGTGGGCATTGATATTTTCCTATAAGGAAAACGTATTAATATTATAATATTTACATGCATAAACTTAATGTATTGATATTTTAAAAAACGTGGTTGCTTTAGAAGGCCATGCCTTTGACTGCCTTACTATGAGGACTCTCTTCAAGGGCTATAAATAAATCGTCGTTACTTAAGTCAATCGAAAGTAATATCAGTATCAAAAAAGAGGCTGCTTCTTAATTATGCAAAAGGTGTAATATCATATTTTAAACTTTCCATACAGATAAACGTGTAATGCAATTGTAATTGTGCAAACTGGGGCGATCTAAAGGAGTTCCACCTAGATTTTCCTTGGCTCGACGTCTACTTTGGCAAGGACGACCCGTCAGTCTGTTGCGAAAAGATTATGCAAGTCATTTGCTCAGGAATGGAAGCATACACTCCAAATTGCATCAAGTAACCGTCAAAAGGAAAGGCCTGGTTCGACATCAGAGGATGAAAAAGACATGTAGGTAAGAAACAGCATGCATAAAAGCTACGAATACTAGAAAGCAAAATCAGACCGCTGGAAGTCGAAATTATTTTGCTGAAGCGAGAAACGAATGTAAACTTATGATTGATGAAACTAAGGACAAACACAATCAAAGGATTAGGAATAAACTTTTGCAATGCGAACTTCTGATTGCGATGGATATATCGAATTTGGCATGACGGAATGTTCAACCAACTGCCGTCCATCGAACTGCCAGCGCCTCTCTGCAGGTGGCTTGCCAGTTCCCTTAAAAACCGATCTGTGCACATTGCAATTGATGGACTCATCTGAGACACATTCACCATTATCGCAGGCCTGCCTCAAGGCGCAATAATTTCACCAACTTGGTTCCTCATTTAATATTAATGACCTGCTGACCGAAACCAATAATCCTACTTACAGCTTTGCAAATGACCGTACCCTTGTCTCCCAATTTAGATTAGAAAAACCTTTACCAGCGACTGAGACTTATCACCACAGACAGGAGGATATTACAACAATTAATCAGATCTGGAAATAGTTCGAACTTGGGGCGACAGAAATTTGGTCCAGTTTAATGCAGCAAAAACCCAAGTAGCGACGTTACAATTTACAGCAAAGCCAATACGGCGCGGCGGGACTTGGCAGGATCCTTCATCGTTAATCGGGTGTCATCGGGGGTCGTATATGCTGGATGTCTCGGTCAACAGCAATATATCCTTACATGGCCACGTTGCTAACATCGCAAAATCAGCCTTGCCGAATCTTGGTGCGCTATTTCGCAATAAAAAACTATATACACCGCAGCAGCTGCCCTTGCTCTACAAAGCGCAAATAAAACTGCGCTTAGAGTATTGATCACACATGTGGGGTGCCGCACAAACACATCTTAAAGCTGCTTCCATTCAGAAGAGAGCCGTGCGTCTCGTCGGTGACCCAGAGTTGCGCTTGTCAGACAGTCACGATAGACGGCCAAAACGCACGTGTTTCTCGTACAACTGGAAACACCTAAAACATCACTTTACAAGAACTTCTTTTTTCTGGCGCACTGCATTACTGTGGAACCCGCTTCCAGGACATCTGTTTCCCCCTAATTACAACCTACAGCTATTTAAGAACCGTGCCAATCAACAACTTCGCGCACACATTGCTCGTCGAGTGCCATAGCATCTCCCTTTGCTGTGTGTGCTACTGACATAGAAAGACGTGTAATATGTATCACGTGCAAAAAGTGAATATTTTAAATGAGAAGGCGAGATTTGGATTTAAGTGTACTTCATGCAGACATCAAAAAGGCAGTCTCTAAAAATAATCCTCTAAACACGCAAAAGCCATCCATTTGTGAGCCGTATTCTCAGTTTTTGAAGGTATGAGGTTATAAGCTTGAGAAAGGTATCATGTATCCTCGCATGTATCATTGCGCCGAAAATGAAACTAGAACAACAAAATACACTCTAATTACTCTAATATCTTATACTATTATATTAGAGTATATTTTGCTTTCATCTCGTATTGCATAATAAGCTGAGATCTTGTATTCACTTTATAGTCTAGGAGCTACCATTCTGCTGTTTTTTTTTTTGGCGTACTAGTGCCAAAGATTCCGCTTCTAATAAGTAAACATTTAAACTATAAAGGCATCCGTACAAGACGTTGATGGAAGCGAAAAAATCGGAATGTTTACTAGTGCATTTTCCACGGGAAAAATATTGTTATCTTTTTACCATCAGTTAAAAATGCTATGATTATTTTTCAATATAAAATATACATCGAAAATACTTGCTGAAAACCCTGATGTTAGTTTTGTCCAGGCAGGTTTATGTAGCAGTTTTGCCAGTAGAAAATAGGCCCTTGCTATGACGTTTTGTTGGAGATAGTCAACAACATCTTGCCCATTTTTCCGCTTCGACAAAACATCAAATAATGCTCATCTGAACAGTTCAAAAAATCTAGGAAATAAATTAATGTTTTTCTTAATGGGAACTCATGTAGTTTTCCATATCTGCTCTTTTCTCTTATTCCAACAATATATTCATATTATCTGCTCCAACGGTACATACATTGCGCGCTATATTGTCTTGATAATCTTGATATCTTAAATCTTGCATACGCAAAATTGGCTTTAACTTTTATCAAATACCATTTCTGAACTACAAGTAGTGTTCAGTCAATAACTGGTATTTAGTACTCATTTAAGAAAATGATTTATATTAGACCTTGCGGTCAAGCTTGCAGAATCCGTGCCAGAAATATACCTGACCCGCAGTAAAGTGTGAATAAAAAGAGATGCGACCTTGAGCTCCAAGAGGAATGCTGCAGTTAAATAGGGAGATTTAATTTTAGACTAATAACACATAACATATGGTGTAGGTGATGATGCATTTAGAATGGCTGTCATCTCTAATAGAGCCGAAATTAGAAGCTCGAAAGATTACTAATGAAATGGTATTATTGAGAATTTAAGTATTTCCCTACTTGTAGAATAGACGCTGGATTTACTTGACAACTTATATTTTTTAATTTTTTTTACATTAATAGATACAAATGGCAAAAATCCGCAAAACCATACCTACCCTACGAATTGACGATTGGCTACAACCAAGGAGCCCATGGTCTCGAACGCGCTAAATTTTACTGATAAAATAATAAAGTGTTTATTTAAAAAACAATTTTACAGCGGAAACAAACTATTCAAACCTTCCTCGTAAATATGCAGATCAAAGCGCTGAAGAAAGAATGAATTAAGCAAGTTTGCGTGGAAGATTTTTGAGTGCTTTCGGAAGAGATGACGTTCTTATTGTTTCAACATATATCCTCACAAAACAGATAATATGCTTAATGATCTGTTTTTTTTTAGTTTAGTATTCGGTACAGAAGACTGATGTTGGTCAAGCAACGACAGAATATTAGAAGCTGTATAGTTGTACACTGGATATATTCATTTGTAATGATGTAATTGTATCTGAATAATATATCGTGATTTTCTCTGTATAGCCGTTAAATTGTGGTATCGACTGTCACAACATTATTATTACGGGTGGATTTCGTACCCGTTGGACAGCCGCTTTGTGGCGATTAAGTTTTCAACTGCTGTTTGATGATTGCCAGATATGTTAACATTACAAAGCGTAGTAACGCGTATCTTCTGTATGCTGTTGTGAAACATCGTGTGAAAAGCGGTGTGATAACCCTTTTATTTTAAAAGGTAGGTTCGACCCATGTGCTTTTTAGTAGATGGCCAAAAAAATCGTTTGTCATTTCACCAGGGTCTTATCGAGGGACCAATGGCCATTTGCTTGGGGCCCTCCTTATCTGAGTAGGAGCCTAGCTTGGACCAGACAGATAATTTAGTGTAGCCTGGTTATCCCGACTGGTACTTTTGCCTAGGTCCTCCAATTACCGAGGACAAAACACATCGTCAAATCTGGTAGGACCAATTTCAATTAATAGCAAATCAGCACGGCTAATATGTTGAGCTTTGTTCTTTAATTTCTTAAGTGAAAAGACTAAATATAATCAACCGAAAAGCACCTGCTGGAAATATTACTTCTAGAGATATACTGAGTTTTAGTTCGCTGAACTTATTTAGTGATTTTAATAATAAACAGTCCTCTAATATAATGTAATTCTTTTACCGTTTCCTCTCTTGGTATTATCTAAATGTATACGGTACAATTAGGGGGGCTATGCCATTTGTATTAAGTTAATTATATCTGTAAAACCCATGGTAGAACTTATTTAAACCTTGCTATTTAATTCTCGCGCACTATAGATATACTTGAGCTCAACTCTTTCTTTACGTAAGCGGCTATATTTCTACCTGCGGTTATATTTCTACCCATTCCCTTCAGTAAAAACCCCATTAGTTTAGTGTTTTTGAAGATATTTTATACATCTTCTAGAATCCAGCTGCCAAAGGAATAAGTAAGAGCGGTTTAGCGAATATTTATTCCCTTATATTTGCCAAAAATGTTAGTATATGTAAGCAATAGTAAATGAGTAGTGTTAAATTTTCTTTAGAGATAATTCATCTAATAGAACAGTATTAAATTTTCTTTAAAGATAATTCCTCTACTGGAATAATATTAAGTTTACTATTAAAACAATTCCTCTAATTGAATAACATTAGCTTTTGATTAAGACTTAATTATAGTAATTAATATAATAAAAATTGGAATACTGTTTACCAACAGTGATACTGATAAGTCAGCGGCAGTGATTTTCTGTCGCATTTTAAAGAAATAGTAACCGTCAGTCGATAGTATTTCCTTAAGTCGGAAAAGGTATATTGTTATACATAGGCAGTTAGTTTTAATAAACTGGTTGTTTGTATTCCTGATTTTGGAAACTGTACTTAGGCTATAATTCAATCTCATTCTAATTTTTTTACGCTTTTTCACAGGGCATTTTTTCTAAATTTTATTATCCTATTTTCAGACAAATAGAATTTCTAATAAATTTCTTGCAGTAAAAATTTAGCGGCGCCCGCTCTAACTGCCATAAACTTTATCCGTTGCTTCAATCAACGCTTTATCCATGCCTTTAAAAACAACAAAACCACAAACGGCTGAGTGAGTCAGGCAGGCATTATGTACAGCCGAATGAGCGGTTTGGTTACACGTTTCCTCACTTTACTGTTTTGTTTGATTTTGAAATATTATTTATTTACGATGAAGGAGGAACTTAGTAAACTTTACTGATGTATTTTACCTATTAATCTCACAATAAATATTTGTTATTCTATTCTATTCTATAATATAATTTTAACTTCTGCACCCTGTGACGCATCAGGGTCTCGACTTAAAAACATTCGCCCGATTATGCCACGCAGCCAATAAAGTTGTGGTTAGTGGTTGTTGTACTGGTTGGTATGACAACGACCAACTTAGACTTGGACACATGCTTCGTGCTCATAATTTCTGCAACTTCCTACATTTTGTGGCTTTTGAAATTGCGTCACGTATTGAAATAGGCAGTTAGTTTTTCGAAGTTTGAAAGTTATTTAAATACGATTATGAATTATGTAAGTGTATCTTGTAAAATTCAACTCTTCCGTCTTCAGAAAAAGTAGAAATTAAAATGTTCCGTTCTTGAATAGTTATAATTAATATAATACTTAGTTCAAAGATAACTCGGCATCAGGTTTCGAGAAGGTTGAAACCCTAGCTAGACTCGTAATAATTCAATTCGTACTTTAATTTAAAATTTAAAACGTTTTACATGCTTCCGTTTTCTTTTAGATCAATTAGGCAAAATTATTATTATTCTTTAATAATTCCCCCAACAAAACTTGAAAAATGAAAAGTTAGTCAACTTAATTGAAAAGCAGCGGTAATTAACTATTCATAATTACGATCTCGCCGTTATTTACTTTCATCTTTAGGGCCATTCAAAAGGCAAGCAAAATTGCATAACTAACGAAAAAGACCTTTAAAGGACGAGGAGAAAAACTAACAGAATGACGAAATAATTGTACCCTAACTGGCGGCACTACCGCAACGAATTCTCGAAAAGTGCCATCCACTTTATGCCTTTATAACTGTGCTCGTTAGACTTTATACGATCTGCAGGGTTGCCGAGTATTTGATTGAGTATTTCATTAGGAAAACTCAAGATATGAGCTTGAGGTGTTTGAGAAGTTTTGCACTATAGATTTTTTAAGTTCTTAAAGTCACTGCTCTGTAATGTAAACGTGCATGCAGTTTAATTTGCATGAGTGAACATCTGACGAGAATTTTCGGTATATTTTCATTGTATGAGTTATATTTTATAAGAATATCTCACACATGTACAAATTTTCCCATAGAGTAGCGAAAAATTACAGTACGACGTTGTCTGGACAACGTGGTATTTCCACTTTTCTAATCAATAATATTAATTTTCTACAACTATGAGGAAAATTCAATTTTCCGCACCGATATCTGTGAGAAAAATTGGTTTTCCCGCACTAGTGCGGAAAATTTTTTCGGCGCGTAATATTTGAAAATTAGCAATATCAAAGCTTATTCAATAACCAGCTACTCATCTTGCGGCGCCGGCGGCAGCCTTTGATTTGGGAAAGTCAAATGAAAATTTTAGAAGGGGGCCTTGACTTAATATTTTTCTAAACGTCTGGGCAACTGATTAATACCTTTGACAGTTTGTTTAATTTAAAATACGATGTTTTATCGTCTAAAATCCGTTTGAAAACGATTTTAAATGGAAAAATTGTATAAAAATCCGATATTTCGGGTCTTTTTAAGGCAATAGCCGTAGCTTGGGACGAATTTGTCGTGGATTTTGAAGCGAATATTCATTTTAAATTCAGTTCGCTTCATGTCATTACATTGCCTGGAAAATCACGAGACCGTGAAACTGATCCGCTCAGGGCACTGTCACGATGCGCAGTGCCCGACACTCCAACTTTCCCATTTCGATAGAGATGAATAGCTGGTTATTGAATAAGCTGTGGCAATATCATATGGTCCATATCTCAGAGTGCGTGTAGAAGGTTTGATGCATTGCGTTTTGCTTAGCTACCAGGTTTCCAGGTTACTAAGAACGCTTCAAATTATTAGAAATCAACAAACTGACATTTCGACATTATTATTATTTCTTTGTGATTTTGCATCATTAGAATGAATTTAAGTGAATTTGACAATCTGGCCATGGAAGACGGGGTTCCACAATATATTATGAGCGCAACAAAAGAAGTAGATTTGGATTTGCTTCCAGAAAAATCCAAAGTCAGTTACTTCAAGAATACGGAAAGTTCATCAAATGGTGCGCCAACAAGAAAATAAGCAACATTAGTAAAGAAGAGGTGCTCCTAGTTTACTTTCAAGAAATTTCATGGAATTTTCAACCTTCTACAATGTGGTCCAAGTACTCAATGGTGAAATCTATGCTAAAAATTAAGAAAAATGTTGATATTACCAGGCATTTTAAATTGATTGCTTTTTCAAAAAATAAAATGGTAGGTTTTAGACCAAAAAAGTCTAAAGTTTTAAACCACGAACATGTTGAAACATTTTTAAGCATTGCGCCTGACGATACTTATTTACTAATCAAAGTCGCAACTATAATTGGAATTGATAAAGCCTGCAGGCGTGAAGAATTGACTTATCTATTGTGTGAAAATGTAGTCGAACAGGAAGATTTGTTTCTGGTGAAATTACCAGATAGCAAAACTCACCAGAGTAGAAGCTTTGTTATAACTGGAGAAAAAAATATTAATTTAATCAGGAAGGACATGTCTCTGCGTCCCAAAAGGGCACCGCATCAAAAGTTTTGTGTGAATTTCTAAAAAGGTAAATGGACTACTCTAGCCGTTGGCATTAATAAGTTTGGTTAGGGTAAGATGCCATGGGACGTGGCTGTTTTTTTGAGACTTCCAAATCCAGAAACTTTTACTGGATACTGTTATAGACGCTCTTCGGCTACTATGTTGGCCGACGCTGGAGTGAAATTACTAATTTGAAACATCTCGGGGGATGGCAATCCACAAAAGTTGCAGAATCATTGGAAGAATCCATGGGGAACAAAAAACGCATACCCAATCAAATTCTATGTTCTAAAGATGAAAATGCCGAGGAAAATTCGCCTCCGCCTTCGCCCATGCCTTCTACAAGTTTCGCCTGTTAAATAGATACTACTGCTGAGAACAATGGGCCAGTGAATAAGCACCAGTATGACAAGTTAAGAAGAAACACATAATTGCCAACACCAAAGAGGATAACCATTAAATTGCTCCCAATTTAATTAATATTGTCAGTTTTCGGTTACCTACCATGTTAATTACAACAAAGAATAATTTTTTTAAAGAGTTTTAGATAGTTCTATGTAGTTACTACCCTTTTTCCTAATAATTACTTACTTTTGATATATATAATAGTTTGTTTGTTATAGTTTAATCAAAACTGGTAATTTAATAATTTAATACTACGAATTATGTACCTACTTATTTCCGCACATCTGTAGAAAAACTATTGAACCTAAGCGGAAAATGTTTTTCCGCACTCGGCTGCTTCGCAGCTGACTGCTGAACAGCAGACTTTTCCATACTTGTTAGGCAAATAGCTATTTGACAACACACATTTGTTCTCTTTAGCAAGGTCCGTAGCAAACGATGTGTTTTGTAGTATTTGTCAAAAGTCGCCAATATGAGTTGCTTGAGTGAAAATCAGGAAAACTGAATCGATGAATAATCGGGAGAACCGAACCAAACAAACACAGTAAAATCTAAGAACAGCATTTGGAGGTAATTTATGTCATTTTGAGATGAAAAAAAGTACAAGTTTGGTTGAGATAGTCCAATATCCGAACTAGGGCCTACAATATGCAGAAGAAAAACAGCCAAGAATATAAAGAGTGCACTGTCAAAGTTATTTGAATTGATGGAGAAATATTTTAACGACTGCAATATTAAAGTAAATCCCTTGAAATAAATTGATTTTTAATCGATCAGAGACGCCAGAAATACCAAAAGAAGAAATTAACAAGGTATCGACGGCAAACATAAAGAATTTGCGCTTTTTTTTATCAATAATGAATTGAAAAACTCATCGAACCTTGCAACGAATTAACTGCAGAACGTCTACAAAAAAAACGTCTTTTTTTAACAGTCCTGTGGATGTCAACTTGGACAAAAAAGCAAGCACAGAAATCAGGCCTCAATGCCACAAAAAAACCATTCACTTAGAGCTACTGCCGTAACCACGATAGCCAAGAGTGGAGTGTATAAGCAAAACTTAATAAAAATAGCAGGTCACTCAGATCCTAATCAATAACAAACTATTTACAAATGGATCAAGATCACCACCAAAAAATAATCGCACAAATGAAAGAATACGGAAAAGAACCGCCTCAACAGTAGATGGTAGCTGCCTCCAGCCATCGAACATTAGTCTCTTGTTAATGTTCGGTGCTCCAGCTCCTATGGCAAGCAGCACCAGCAGGCAGCGGTTCTATGGCAACGTCAACGTCGTGGCAAAACCATATTGTGGCTAACAATTACCAAAATTGCAATTTTTATTATTGAATCACTAATAATAATTAATGTGTTCCAGACTGTGTTCCAGACTGTCCAGATCCCGGGTCAACTCCGGGTCGTCGACGAGACGCACAGCTTTCTTTTGGATGGAATCTAGCAACTATAGAGCCCGTTCTCACTTGTCGGGTGTAGGATCCGACAAAATATCGGGTGCTCTAGTTGCAATGCATTTTGTATGAAGCTGTTCACATCTATCCGACTCCGTTTTTTTTGTCGGCTCCGACAAATATTGTCGGGTGTTTTGCCAGCGCCGCACGCCCGATCAAAAATCGTGACGGATCTCGTTCGCATATGAGCTTGTATGGCGCTGTTCACATTTGTCGGATGTCGGACCTGAAAACCCCCTACCAGCTGCCCTAATCATGTATTTTTATAAATTTTGCCTGCTGAAATTCGTGCCCGTAGATCGTTGAATGTAGTTATGGACATTCTAAAATAATTAAAAATCTTATGTTTGTCACTTTCCAATTCAGTGATTAAGGTTTGAACAGTCTCCAAGGAAAATCGTTCCATCACGCGGAAAAAAATCAAATCTGCAAATAAGAATAGTTTAACATTCTTAAAGATAAATATTTGGTGCAGGTATATAATGCTTCAGTAAAGTTTATTCAAGGTACAATTTAAATATTCATATATGCTTGGATGTAAGTTGCGTATTTACTTGATTTCAATTATCTTATAGTTAGAATAAAAATAGCAGGCAGGATATATTGAAGAAAAAAAAATCTATGAAAGGTTTTAGAATAAACTATTAGGCTTAAATAGAGAATGTTTGTTCTTCTTATAATATTAATTACACTCCAATCAAGAAACCAAACTCTATTTTTAAGCATAAATATATATTTGTATTGACACATACTTCTTATACTAAGAATAGTGTTAATATTGCATTTACCATTTACCTACTATTCTTGGGCACAGACTTTAGTCATCAATACACATGATTGAGTAAACACGTTCATCTCCACGTCTCCTGTAATTTTATTTGTGGTTTTGCTGCAGTATAGCATGGACGACGACTTAATGGCGGGCAGTTGTTTTCCGTGTGAAATAGTTAAAAGTGTTTAATGATGGAAGAATTATTGATATCCTGGAATTTTTCCAATGTTCTTAGGTAAGTTTTTAGCTATTAAGGTTAATAATAATAATGTGATTTTACATTGTAACTGTTATCAAATGCCTACTCACGCTGGTAGCGTGCACGTTGCCATTTTGATAACAGTGTAATAGCTAAAAACTTTCCTAAAAACTTTGGAATAATTTATTCTAAGTTCCAGGAGTTCAATAATTCTCCATTTTTAAACACGTTTAACTATTTCACACGAAAAACAACCAAACAAAATTTTGCATTTCATTGAAGGATGTCGTATGTTTACATACAGAATAGTTATTTTTGATTTAAATCCAATTTATACTTATTTTAAGAATATATTCCATTTTGAAGAACTTGTATTTACTTAAAGTATAACACAGAATCTATTGAAGCAGGTATAACATAAATATACCAATCTTCATGAAACAATAATACCCATATACTTGTTTCAAGTATCTACTCTTCTTAAATCAGTACCTACTAACTTAATCTTACTAAATAAGAATAACGTTTTATTTAATTGAAGTATAACTATCCGCAAGCATAGGAAATGCAGTTTAGCGTTCACTTAAGATTACTAATCTTATAATAAGAATAGCTTTTTTTTCGTGCAGGATTGGGTGCACCCAAAATTTTCTATTATTGGCTTGTTTTCTTCTAAAATAATACAGCACAACCAAATCTTCGTCGACGTCCACCGCGTACAGTCGCCTCGTGGAGAGGACAGAAATTGGCTCCAGCTACGGGCGGGTACGACAGCCGACTAGTGTGAATAGAGGCGGCGACATCCGATTAAAAAACGGATCTTACATCCGACAAGTGAGAATGGGCTCTTAGGGTGTGCTTCGGGGCAGCGACACCCCAGAGGTGTGAGCAATATTCTAAGCACGGTCTTGTTTACGCTTTGTAGAGCAAGATCAGCTGCTGCGGTGTATAGTTTTTTGTTGCGAAATAGCGCACCAAGCTTCTGCGAGGCTGATTTTGAGATGTTAGCAACGTAGTCATTCCAGGACGTAGTCCGATTGACGGGGATGAAGGAATAGTCAATCCTGCCACAATGATGCCACGGCCCATCGTATTGGTTTTCTTGGTAAACGTGGCCGCTTGGGCTTTTGCTGCATTGAACTAGACCGAATTTCTGTCGCCCCAAGTTCGAATCCTCTCCAGATCTTGATTAATTGCTGCAATCTGCTCCTATCTGCGATGATATGTCTCAGTCGCTGGTAAAGGTTTTTCCGATCTAAATTGGGAGAAAAGGGTATTGTCATCTGCAAAACTGTAAATAGGATTATTGGTTACGGTGAGCAATCCGTCATGCCAAATTCTGTCGAATGCCATCGAAATATCCAACGCAATCGCTCGAGATTCTCCGTAGTTCTCAATCGCCCTACGCCATATAATATGAGTGAGTGACATAGGCCAATATATCTCATGTCGTTCTTTCTTCGCGAAAGCCTTATTGGTTATCGCTAATTAATATGTTGGTCTCAAGGTTAATATAGAAAAATGTCGCGTTTTGGAACTGCAACCGCGGAAGAAATCAATATAAATATCGAAAACTTAATAATAAATACAAGTAAAGCTTATGTCTGCTGGAGGAAGTTCCAAGAATTTTTTATGAAAAAAAAATACACCCTTTAGCTTTCAACGACAGTAGAACAGCTCCGGTTTAATTTAAAGGATTGAGCTAGCAATCTGAGAAAAAAGAACGATCCTTTTGCTAAGAAAGCGTAGTGAAGACGATATGTAATGTTAAATCTAAGCAGGCGCACGAAAAATATAAGGATTTAAGTATGGCAATAGATTCAATAAGTTCCAATAACTGCAAGACATGCTACGGGAACATGGAAATTGACTCAAGTAAAGAAACTAGCTCTTCAGCATTTACCTATGAAATAAAAAAAAATCTGTATAAGGAGAACGAACAGATCAAATGGGCTTCAAAAAATGTTCCATCTTATATCATATGAATTAGTTTTTCAAGGGAAATATGCTGAATGTCTGCATTTTCAATTTAGATTAGATAGAATTAGAAAAGAAAGTAATGCGATGAATACAAAACTTTGTTGGAAAAGTTATTAATAACTGTAAGCTGATGCCTTTTAATATCTAGTGACCGCAACGTTTCGTTGCCAAGCAAGAATTTAAAGGCTCGTTCACAAGAAATTTTGTCAAAGAATAACATTGAGCGAATGAAGTGGTCTGCCAGAGTTCCCGACATGAATGTTATGGGGAATATGTGGAGTAGAATAAAATTAAGGTTGAATCAGAAGGAATGCGAGTGTAATAATCTGGATGACTTTGTTGTGAATTTGATGAGCAGCATATCAAGGAGGGTAGCGCATGTGCGGCGAATCGGAAGTAGGCAAACGTAGTATTAATAAAAACATCATCTTAAGTAAAAATAACGTACACTTTTTCAATTTCTGCTCTGCTTTCTCCGTGTAATATTCAAATATTCTTGTTAGTGCAAGACGGTTTTCTGAGATGAAGGCTAAATGGAACGATTTTTCAGCACCTGAAGAGATGGTCAAGACTTGTCAATTCGTTTATGAACTACAGCAATTTTAAAATGATGCTGAAATTGTGTCTTCTTATTTGGCAAAAAAAATTGATATTTTTTTGGTCTCAATTAAAATAGTGACAAAAACGTCTCGATATACCGGGTGACAACGAAACTACTACCCGGACCCGGATTTTAAAATGGCTTGAGATAAACATTTGAAATTTTTTACCGACCATAGGGTTCAGTGACGTGCACATTTCAAGCAAGAAAACAATTGACAGTTACTTCCGGTTTCACCGGAAACGATACAAGTTTAACTTTGTTAAATGGCAACCCCCGTATATTTTTGCATATTTGAATTCTACGAAA
>MU184022.1:0-25799 GCA_016904865.1 Pissodes strobi
AGTCGGGTTGCCTTCACGATCTAATTTATGAAATACCGAGTGTTTTCCTGATACACTACAACAAGGTTTACGAATCCAACATCGATTTTTAGAAAATAGCTATGCGTTGGCTGGATGGCTGGTACCCTTAAAGTACATTTTTCGAATTGAACATCAACAAAATTACCAATTCGGCAATTTTAATCGGATCGATGCTGTTTTTTTGTATATTCTGCTTATATTTCTCGATCGACTACAGAAAATTGTTACGGATTTACATACTCTTTAATGTATGAGAAAGTGTGGCTGCTCTAGATTATTCGGTTTTTGTCGGAGAAGAAAAATTTGCAATATTTCAGTTAATTGACAAAAGGAAATATTTCTCAATAAACATATACATTATGCTGCAGAATTTCTTAAAACAAGATCACACGGGGTAATCTTGCATACTATAGCAAAAAGTAAAGTTCAGGTAAGTGCAAGATATTATTAATGAAATTGCAGATTACTGTTGAAGAAGCTGTAAATTGTTTGGCAGAAATATCATATGGGAAAACAGCCTTGAAAGCACCGTTTCATGGTGGAATGGCCTTTGTTCATCACCTACATTATCAAAAGTAGCCTCACGCACTTTGATAATATCAGCTTCTTCAGCAACCACTGATTAAAAGAACAGGCTTACCAATGATACAGTAGCTGTGTCTCACAACGAAAACTTATTAAAAAAGTAGCAAGATGTCAATTTTCATTTTTGCCAATTATACAGAAGCTCGCGGTAAAAATAAACAGATTCTTGGAGAAGATATCGAGAAAGTTAATTGGTATGAAAGAACTACTGATGCTAATAATATTGATAATTATAAGGTAAATAATGAAAATGAAGCACAATACAAATTATCACCAAATATTCTAGAGAATCTACCTATTGATAATAGTGAGAGCGATGAAGATATGCTTCCTGCTTATCTTGCTCGACTGGTGTTTGATTGTTGATTCTCGAACCTTCTTTTTGTTCGTATTTGTTAATTCCAGACATGTTTTTGCTCTCTTTATGTTTTTGTATTTATTGTATGTATTTAATTTTGCGTAATAATTTATTTTCAATGTTCACTTTTTAAGTTTTTTTAATTCAATGGTTCCATATAGGTACTATCAACATTGCCAAATTGTTTTAGCCATAGAACGTATTCTTGATATAACAAAAGGTAAAGTTCAGGTAAGTGCAAGATATTATTGATGAAATTGCAGATTACCGTTGAAAAAGCGGTAAATTATTTGGCGGAAATTTCATATGGGAAAGCAGCCTTGAAAGCACTGTTCCATGGTGGAAAAGCCTTTGTCCATCAGCAAAAGTAGCCTCACGCATTTTGATGTCAGCTTCTTCAGCAGCCACTGACAAAAAATGGACAGGCTTACCAATGACACAGCAGCTGTGTCTCACAACGAAAACTTATTAAAAAGGTGGCAATTTAAAGTTTTGTCAATTATGCAGAAGCTCGCAAGGAAAGTATATTTGAAGAGATATAGAGGAAGTTAATTGGCAGGAAAGAACTACTGATGCTGATGATATTGATAATGATAATAAGGTAAACCATGAAAATGAAGAACAATAAAAATCATTACCAAATATTCTAGAGACCATGTCTAGCCCCATTGATATTAGTGAGAGCGATGTAGATATGCTTCCTGCTGATCTTGGTCGACTTGTGTTTGATTCTTGATTCTTGAACCTTTTTTTTGTTCGTATTTATTAATTTCAGACATGTTTTTGCTCTCTCTATGTTTTTGTATTTATTGTATAATAATTTATTTTTAATGTTCAGTGTTTAAGTTTTTTTGTTTCAATGTTTCCATATACTATCAATATTTCCGAAATTATTTTTTTTTTTGGTTTGAAACACTAGTGTGGAGAGTACGTAATTTCCTCCCTAGTTAGCACTATCGAAGTTCCGTACGATTTAAGAAACAAAATAATTTGGGAAGGACAGGAAAATCTAGGTCAGAATAAACTAGGATTTTCATCCTAGTTGACGGAAACCCAATTCTACTTAGTGGTAATATTATTCCAAGAACTTTTTCCGGACATATCAGACCTTCAACAGTTAGGAACGTACTAGGCCCGTCCCATAAGGTTGCACCCGATAGTCTGAGACATAAAAAATAGCAATACCAAGCCTACGAAACAAGAAATATCGTCTAATACCTCGCAAAAATTATTTTTTTACCGCGAACTAGAAATAATTTAATATTTAATCACCAGGAAGCATATTATTCGAGGCCCACATACGTGTATCGCTCAATTATTAATAACAAGGAACGCGATGATGCCGTGCGAGAGCGAACGAGCGAGAGGATAGAAGAAGACAAAAATAGAATTCGCTCATCTAGATTTGTTCTGCGTGTGTAATTGAAGTAATAATTTCGCCTACATGTTGATTAATATAAATAAAATATAACTAGAACCATCCTGTTTCTCTAGGTAATCTAAAGTTAATATTAGTAACTGGGCTTTGTATTATTATACCTTTCGTGCAAGAAGTTTCCGAGCATTGGCGTCGTTTAAAAGAACCAGTGGACCAAGAACCTTCCACTATTATTCTAGGAAGTAGTACAAAATGATAAAACTATTGAAAAACAAGCCCTTACGTTTGGATTGAAATAGATAACTACAAGCAATAATTAAAGATGATCATAGCAACAAATCGGCATGCCCATGAACTTTTAATAATGAAATATTCAATTAATCAACCCGTGAATTGAAATCAGTGTATAATGGACAAGGGCATCGCATAACTCGAGAAAGGAAAATCGGATCGCCAAAAACAAGTGATGCCTAAAAACGTGCCAAATCTCAAATTTTCATTCGCAACCCATTTCGAGAAATATGAAGTTGACGCCGACTTAACCAGAATGAGCGATAGCTGAGCGCCAAGAGCCGCGCGTGACGGGTCAGTCTTATTCAGTACATGCTAAAGAAGTTTTCACTTCAAAATGGCTAACAGAAAAAGCATTCAGGATCACGGAACTCTCTCTAGTGTATACAGCTACTATCAAGTTCAGCAAATGAAATAACAAAAAGCATTTTAATTTCAGACCTCCATTTTCGGATAATCCATAACATTTCATTGGAAACTGGCATTCTATATTGAAAGAAAATTCGTGGGCTATACAAATAAAACGGTACCATTTGCCGGTAAAGCGGAGACAAGGGGACTTAAGGCCATAATAAAAGAATATTTTATAAAGTGGGTGTCGACCAGGGCAAACACCGAACGCTGACACCGCATCGAAAAAAATAAATAATAATCCTAAACAAATTTTATGCCTAAAAATAACCGGTCGGGTCTCGTAAAACTCACCCGTACAGGACCGGCCATAAACGGATAGTGTGCAGTTTCATTGAGGCAGGTAGAAGATATTGAAATTTGAAAGTAATCAAGTCAAAATGACAACAGGTTAGGATGGTAGTTTGTTTCATGGTAGGTGCTTTGAAATTAAAGGTATACGTCTAAAAACTTATAAACTCTCTCGGGATATTTCTGGTTGCATCAGATTAGAAAAACAAACTTGGGGGGTATTGTCATCAATCATTTAATTTATGGAGATGATACAGCAATATTTTACATTTCTTTGGAAGATTTGCAACATTTATTAACATCGGCAACAGCTCTCAGTGCCTCAAGAAGTTCTACACTCAACATAAAGAAAATATACTGTTTTATCTTTGGATGAAACCGAATAGCCGCCGTTAATTAAATATAAAACTGCGTCTAAGTGACCTCAAAGTGACCATTAATTTTCTGCACAATTTTAAGCAAAAATTTTAAAAGTTTTGTTATTCCCTGTGTATGTCCAGATTCAGAAACGAGTAAGTAACGATAATGAAACTGTGGTTAAAATGTGAAAAAACAAAAGGGGATCACGTAGCTCTCGCAATCCATGCTGTAATAGTTATTTTCCTAAAGTGCGGAAAGTGGAACTTTCCGCATGAGTTCGGAACAATATTATTTCTACAACCATATGCATCATTTGTAAACAGGAGGTATAAAGCACAGGTAAAATTCTGTTGTTACGCTTGACATTTTTATTGGTTTCTAAGATTCTAAATGATTAGTTAAAATATTAAATAAACATATTTTTATGAACATCCTGTAATACTTAAAATGTTACCCAACCGTCCGTAGTATTTAGCTTTATACTCTTCAAAACTGATACCCTAATATAAACAAATAATATGAGCAGAGATTGGGAGAGACCTAAAACGAAAACGAAGGCAGCGCAGTGAGGGCAGGGAGTGCTAGCACTTTGGCCGATCAAGAACCATGTAGATAGAGTGGTCATAGTATACCTTTGTGTGGTTGTTTTGTGCACTGGTGAATCATGTCGACATGTGAATAATAGAGTATATTGTTATTAAAGTCCATGGCAGGAGTTTTGATGGTATACCAGAGTTTACTGCCGACTGGCAAGGTATTACCAGGTTGTGGTCGATTGTGTAGCTATCGACAGGGATGCCCTTTCGCGCGGATGCCAACGAGTTGGTCTTGTGAGCTATGGTCTTCTCGATTGACACACTTGGGTTCTAAGATATGGGTATGTGTTATCTTAGTTTCCGGGTGTATAGATGCTTACTGGTTAGAGGCATTGGAGCGTCTGGGGTAGCCTAAACTATTTTAGGTGACACTAGCTAGTCCTCGAAGAAAGAAGTTATATGTCTGACATTATATAACAATAAAGCATTTTGTAAATTGATGGTTATTGGCACGATGCATGGGGACAGAGGTTCCCCGGTGAGTACACTTTATTTTTATATAGATCAGTCAGTAATTGGCTAATATTTTTGTTTCATGGTCCCCTCAATCTCTGGCTATACCGGGTGCTGCATCGGAAAACCGTCCATAGGAAATCCCATACAAATTTTAATACCTCCTAATATTATCTCCCCTATTCATTTTAGAGCAAACTTGTATTAGACTTTTTGAAGGTCCTTGTATGATAGACTCCCATGTAAAATATGAATAATTTTCAGTTAGCGAATTAAGAGGCTTTTTGAAAAATGTTTCCTAAAATTTGTGGTACAAAAATGCGATCCTGATAATTTTCTCAATTAAACCACCAGCAGATGTCAAATTATAATAACTGACAAACGATTTCATATTTTATAGAAACTATTTGTCTTTATTTATTAAAAATGTTCTACACAATAGCAGAAAAAGGAACTTTAATCATCCTAAACAATAAAAACAAAGAAATAGCAACAATAATTAAATACAATTTGCTTATTCTACTGAATCAGGTGTTCAAATAATCCCCCATTTACTGCTAAACAGTACCCTAGACTATAAAATTCCATTCTTGAGTTGCTAAGCTGTTGAGGGGAAATTTGTGCACAAACCGCAGAAATTATATTTTTTAATTGTTCCAAGTCTTGGTAACGGGTTTCTTTGTAAATGCGACTTGTCAGGTGTTCCCATTACGTGCCCATTGAAGGCGTTCTGCAGGTATTCACGAACTGCTAGTGTATTGTGTGCAGGACAACCATCCATCTGAAACCAGGTCTCTTCATTTTCCGGAGCAACTTCTGCCAGTGCTGGCCCAATGTAATTTTGTAGTAATTCGAGAAAAGATTTCGCAGTCAAGTTTCCTTCCAAAAAAAATGGTTCCATTAATATGATGTCCCGGAATACCCGCCCACAAATTAATTTTTTGGGGATATTGTGTCCTTGTTTCAACAAAGCGGTGTTGATTTGTTTTGCTCCAATACCTGAGGTTTTGAGAATTAGGTTCATTGTTCAGCGTAAACGTACACTCATCCGTGAAACAGATATTGCGCAAAAAACTTCGGTCATTATTGGCTCTTTGCATTACATTAAAACAAAATTCAGCTCTTCGAAACTCATCTCCGTCTCGTAATTCCTGATGTTTAGATACTTGTAGGGATGATATTCATATTTTCTCAGTTTACGCCACACTGTGGTGTGATACTTATCCACAATTTCACCAAGACATCTGGTGCTAAGTCCACTATTCTCCTCGACATGAAGAAGGATTTCCAAATCCGTGTTATTTTCCTGCTCTTCGGCTCCGGCAATCGGTCTCCAGCAGTTGCAATTATGAATTACAGTGCCTTCTTTCTCGAAACGTTGAACAACCATACGCACGGCAAACATATCGGCTATTGCCCGAAAACTGTTACCGGAATAGTACCATTTAATCATGGTTACTTTTCCTTCTGTTGTGTAGAGTATTTTTAACAAATAAAGACAAATAGTTACTATAAAATACGAAATCGTTTGTTAGTTATTATAATTTGACATCTGCTGGTGGTTTAATTGAGAAAATTACCAGGATCGCATTTTTGTACCACAAATTTTAGGAAACATTTTTCGAAATACCTCTAAATTCACTAAATGAAAATTATTCATATTTTATATGGGAGTCCACCATACAAGGACCTTCAAAAAAGTCTAATACAAGTTTGCTCTAAAATGAATAGAGGAGATAATATTAGGAGGTATTAAAATTTGAATGGGATTTCCTATGGACGGTTTTCCGCTGCAACACCCGGTATACCGGGTGGGGCTCGCTGAATGACTTACATTGTCAAGACTCACGTAAGTGTGATCTTATAAAAACACTCTTTTGACATAAACAATATTAAAAATAAGTTTTGAAGTCAGAATATCAAAATTGTTTTAATTTAAGATGTAAAAAACTCGGTAAAAAATGATGAAGAAAACTTCGAATCTATGCTGGCAAAAGAAGCCATTAGGGTTACTTCCGGAAGAATACCGAACAAGATACCAGAAGGAATTTAATGTATTCAAACAGTGATGCGAAAAACGAAATGCCGGAGGATTTAGCCAAGTTTTCAGCAGTTATAAAAACTTGTAATATTCTATACGTTTAATATGGTAATTAAAATACATAAAAAGCGTTGACACTGGAAGATTTGCAACACTGCCAGTTGATCTGAAATGTCAGACGATGGTTTTCGATGAAAAAAGTGAAAAATATTCAGCGAAAGTGATATTTCAAATTTTATTAATGAAGCACCTCATGATATTTACTTGGATTGGCTGGAGCGTGTAGTCGTGAACAATTGATAACATTGAAGATAAGGGTAACTTACTAGCTGATCAAAATTCCCAACACAAAAACCCATTCAAGTCTAACCTTTGCTATATCTAATAAGCTAATGTATCTTAAATATTATAAAAAATATTCTCAATTCACATTGATGTTTTTTTGTTAAATATATTCATGACAAATACGTTAGTATGAATCTGATTGGCTAAATAGCTTCGAAAATTGCTGAGTTCCTGCGTCTACCAAATCTTGAACAACATGAAGTACACAGCTTTAGGCGATCCTCAAGGACCATGTTAGCCGATTTCAGGCGTGAATATTAGTTCACAAAGGCATATATGCTTGAAATTAAATGGCATGGCAGAAGGGTACATAGGCGCGTCGATTGCAAATAAAAACAAAAAACAAATGAAATCTAATTCAGAAGCAAGGAACTCGATGCAAAATACCATTACCAATAATAATGTTGAAGATGTTCATTCAAGTTCTTTGATAATCTTAGCATTACGTACTTCATATTTGTACATGTTTTCTAAAATTGTTAAAGTCTCTGAAAATAATCAAGTTGTTTGGGTTAGTGCATCTAATCCCTCATGGCTTTGAGATGATCACTGAACCAGTTCACACTATGTGGCTCATCTGACCATACGTTATCCAACTTCTCAGGTAAACAAGCATGACGGATTGCTTAACAAACTGCCGTCCTTCGGACTGCCAGCGTCTCTGCAGCTGGCTTGCCAGTTTCCTTATGAACCGATCTCTGTACGTAGCAGTTGATGAACACATCTCAGACACATTCACCATTAATGCGGAAGTGCCTCAGGGCGCAATACTTTCACCAACTCTGTTCCTAACTAACCGAAACTAATAATATTGTTTACAGTTTTGCAGATGACAGGTACCCTTGTCTCAAAACTTAGATCAGAAAAACCTTTACCACCGACTGTGATTTATCACCGCAGACCGGAGCAGATTGCAACAATTAATCAAGGTCAGGAGAAAGTTCCGTAGAGGAATTTGGTCCAGTCCAATGCAGCAAAAACCCAAGCAGCCACGTTTACCAAGAAAGCCAATACGGCGGGCCCTGATATCATTATGGCAGGATCGACCATTCCCTCATCCTCGTCAATCGGACTATTGGGTGTCTGGGTCAACAGCAATATGTCCTAGCATGCCCACATTGCTAAAATCGCAAAATCATCCTCGCAGAAGCTTGGTGCGCTATTTCGCAACAAAAAAACTGTATACACCGCAGCAGCTGCTGTACAAAGCGCAAATAAGTCCGTACTTAGAATATTGCTCACACATCTGGGGTGCCGCGCCTAAGCTGCTGGATTCCATTCAGAAGAGAGCTGTGCGTCTCATCGGCAACCCGGAATTGACCCGGGATCTGGACAGTCTGGAATATCGCAGACATGTAGCCGAGATATCCCTGTTTTACAGATATTTTCAGGGCAGATGCTCCCAGGATTTGGCCCGCATCAGACGACAAGAGCTCACCGTTCGTTGTACAACTGGAAACACTTAGAACGTCGCTTTACAAGGACTCCTTTATCTGGCGCACTGCATTACTGTGGAACTGACTCTCAGGACATCTGTTTCCCCCCTAATTACAACCTACAACTATTCAAGAACCGTGTCAATCAACATCTTGGCACACGCACCGCTCGTCGAGTGCTAAAGGATCCCTCTTTAGTGTGTGTGCCACTGCCATAAAAAAGATATGTATCATGCAGGACCTTCATAATACTATCAAACTTGATCAATATCCGCCCTATTCATAAAGTTTCAAAATATGTCATTTACAGGGTTATAAAAGGAGTGCACACCTATCTGGGTTGTTGGCCGAAACACTTTCTTCTCCTGTCTTAAAACCTGTTCCATCCATGCTAAAGGAGTACTCCACCAATTGGTCCAAATGATCTGAGACTGCGAGATCAATCAACCACACCAGCAGAGATAAACCCCACACCCTCACTCACAAAAACATTATCCAGACAGGAACTGCCTCGAGTTGCCTCGTGAAGGAAGTTTTGTAGACTAAGGCTAATTACGATAGCGCGCAGACAAACCGCAGATGCTCCATCTGAACCCAAACAAACATTAAGGTCTCCCAAGAAGAATCATCTTCCCCACTCCAATATGCGCTAAGAGCCCCTCCAAAGACTGAAAAGGTGTCATAAGTCATAATCATAATTTGCTATTGGAGGCCTGTACACTGAAATTACTACCAAGTTAAAATAACATAACGATAACCATACTCAATACATTTATCAACATTAAAATCAGAACATACAACGACAACATCCATTACAAACTGCCCCTAATAAATATGGCCCTGCTTCCTCCGCCACTCCCCTGTCTAGCAGTGTTCTTATTGCAAATTAGATTAGTGTTTTTACCAGCAACAAATATTTCCAGTTGTCCAATTTTATTTCTTAGTGAACATATATTGATGTGCAACAAGCTCAAATTGACTCTTGTCTCAATGGATGGGGGTCTGAGTTTTTCCACCTCCCTCTGGCGCTCTATGTTTAGAAAATGGTTAACAACTGTATCCCAACGAGGACTAGACAAGGCGATTTTTTGAATTTATGAAAAAACTGAAATAGCCATCGTATATAATTTTCTCCCGCGAATTCGTATATGTTCAGCAAAAAACAATTGAACATCAAATAAAAGTGCTAGGGGTCACTTTGATATTTTTTTAAATGGAACACCCAGTATATTACTACATTTTTGGACTCTCTAGAAAAATCTAAACACATTTTGTGTATAATATCATATACCTATCTTTAGCTGTACCAAATATTGACAGTTGAAAGTCGGGTATTTTGACACTTTGACAGGCTCTAAAATCTAAACCGCACAAGATCAAAGAAAACGGTTTGCACATTCCTATCTTAAGTTTTCATAAACTATCGAATGACAGCATCTTCGAATTTAACCTACGGATAAAATTAACCGGAACTTTTAAACCTCCGGTTAAATTCAAAGTTACTATCATTCGATAGTTTATGAAAACCCAAGATAGGAATGTGCACACCGTTTTCTTTGATCTCGTGCGGTTTAGATTTTAGAACCTGTCAAAGTGTCAAAATGCCCGACTTTCAACTGTCAATATTTGGTAAACAGCTAAAGATAGGTATAGGATATTATACACAAAATGTGTTTAGATTTTTCTAGAGAGTCCAAAAATGTAGTAATATACAGGGTGTTCCATTTAAAAAAAAATCAAAGTGACCCCTAGCACTTTTATTTGATGTTCAATTGTTTTTGCGGGAGAAAATTACATAAGATGGCTATTTCAGATTTTTTTTTATAAAAGTACAGGGAAAGTCAAAAAATCGCCTTGTCTAGTCCTCGTTGGATAACCCTGTACATTGACAATCACTTTATTTAAGTTATTTAGTGTTAGCGTGCGGAAAAGTGCCACTTTTCGCACGCTTGTAGAAAAAACATATTTTTTGTTAAAACATAAGAGAACACAATGTTGTTTGGGTTTTTGGTTTCGTATCAAGTTGTTGAATCACTGAAGTTGCTGAGGGACAAGGCTACATGAAAAGAAACAAGCTTATACAATGTGTAGGGAAAACTATTCTCATCTTTTCTGTTGAATACAGCAAAAGAATACAAGTTAGTTAAAAACAATCGTTAGAAAATGATTAGCAATTTAGGCAACAGCTTCGAAGCATTTATTTATTACAAGAAAGTTATACAAATATAGAAAATGCGTCCCTGTAGCGACCTCTTCAGAGAAGAAAAACATGTGCAGCCGTGCAACCTTCAAGAAAATACATATTTAAAAAATTATAAATAAACCAGCCCAAATAAAAACAGTGAAATTTTATACTCTGCACATTCTCGGGAATATATTTGAGTCGTATATAAATAAAAAATAATAAAAGGAATATTTTCAAGAACCCGACGACGCAGCTATTTATTCGGCCATAAAATTTTCGTGAACGACCGTATTTCATTTTTTAATTATTCTTTGTTTACACTCGTCCAAAGTAAGCCATAAATACCAGGTCTAAATAAATAAATTAATGACGATGTCGTAAAAGAACTTAAAATATTCGTTAAAAAATTTGCCGTGCCGATTTACTTTCATCTTAATTCTTGGGATTTGTTGGTCTATATTTATTCACGGCATGCCTCCGAGTTTACCAGAATTATGTCTATCATGATTTGAAATAAAAAATCAATTTATTTGGGGGTGAAACAAACTGTTGTCCCATGCAATAGCACCGTGTGATGGAATCATCTAAGAAGATAATTACTTTAGTGCCTTCGTACAGGCAGTTGCGGGTATAGGTTACCTAAACCTAAATCTAAATGGTGGCGAAGGAATATGGGATAATTGAAAACATCCAGAAGTTTGCATGGGGGGGATATGCCAGTACGGGTCGAGGGTGTCAGTGGGAGAGCGGGCTCCTCTCGACCGCCAGAAAACAACCCCTATGGACTCATTATAAATCACCAGGTCTGAGTGCTGAATACAGATAGTGGAATAGATTCACCATCTAGCCCAGTCATTAATATCGTTGAATCACTACCGCTAACTGAAAATGCCAATAAGTAAGCTAGCGTACGGAGGTTCTAATGGGGGAAACTCTAAGTAGGGGAAATGATCTGAATGAGGGGGGAAGAGGAAGACTTTTTAGGTACATAAGCCTTAACAAAGACCATGTGATAAAGTAGTGATCCAAAAAAAAAGAGAGATGAGGAAATTCTCCAGAGCAACTGGTTGGAAGCGAAATATGGGAAAGAGCCTAATGCAAAGAAGCCAAGGATGAATAACGTAAGTACTCAGACAGACGAGGGTAACATGCAGTGTGAAAACGGAAATAGAAAATCAGAGCACCCATAGGCAGGCGCTAATACAGTTCTTCATCGAGGAGAGTATAAAAAAGAACTAACTACGGAGAAATTAAGTCAACTCGCAAACAATGAATGGGAAGAGATCTTCAAGAAAACAACACAGAGAATAAATAAAGCAGATCATTCTGACTGAAATTGTCCTAGCCGTATTTATAGGCACAGAAACGACAGCAAGCTCTAAGTTTATATAAAGACTGGCAGAACTAGCACCCCAACTGCAGATGGTAGTCAGGGAAAAGCAAGCCTAAACCTGAGAAAGTTGTTGTGATGTGTGGTGAAGGAAAACGAGGAGCAGAAGAAGCAAAAATGAATCCATATAATCGTCGAATGCTACGAAGAGGCTAAAGGGCATATCAAAATCTAAAGTAAGAAGTTAGTTGACTTTTATGTTCCAGAAGGAGTAGGGCCAAATGGGATGAGGCCAAATGCTGTCTAGCAAGGTTCTAGAGTGTGCCCTAAAAACAGCATCTTAAAAGCCCTAGTCCACTCCAGACATTCACATAAAGACAAGAATCACAAAGTATCCACGATGGTACACACAAAATATTGTACTAGGTGCCAAACGAAACGGATCTTAAAGTACATTTAGAAGACAAAGTGGGGCGGGCAGAATTACTACAAGTGGAGCTTTATTGCTAGCCATGACCTCTTGTCAAAGGAGAGAACTGGCGAAAGGGAAACAAAACTCTAGGATGCTCTGGCGACGAGAGGACCGTTAAGTTGCCGTTGAGACAAGGCAAAAGAAGAACACCGAAGATCTAAGAGTCAGCGCAATAAGGCCGACTGTGTGTTTTAATCATCTCCTGATGATGCTAACATGGTTAGCGAAACGCGCGTCGAGTGCAAAAATTCTGTTTCGGTATTGTGGATAAAGCTCAGTTTTAATAATTTATATTTAAACAATTTATTTTAATGGGAATGTTAGTTGGGTTTGACAGCCAGTCAACGCGCCGCGCCGCCACTGCAAACATATAAAAATAACAGCCTTAAAATCCAAAAATGACTCAGCTGAAAAATTGAAATAACTATTTGACTGGGACTGGTTTTACTATTTCACCACCAGACCAAGCGCTTAAAAGTTAACCAAATAAAGGCCCTTAAATGTCACCAGCATCATATAAATACGAGACGCACTGCACAGGAAACAAAGAAGAGAGACAGAGCACAAAAACTTTATTATATTTATGGACAGTGTTGACATTTCTCATTTGTCTCCGGCCCACACATCGCGTAGAGTTTATTTGAACGCATATTTTTTAATAAATAAAAATTCGAAGAATTCCAAGAAAACGGGTTAGTGTTAAAAACTCAATTTGTTTTAATATATTTGTCAACGATGTTCAAATTGACTCTATTAATATTAAGATTCCTCATGGCGAGAATGTGGTTTTATTTTATTATTTATCGGGTTTGTTTATGAATATATTCGTTCCCACTGCATAATCAATAAGGCGTGAGGATTTTAGCCTCAACTGCATAAGCTCGTTTTAACCTCAAGATAATGATCATTAAACTAAATGAGATAGATAATAATCATTAACTAAATCATTAAACCAAATGGGTATATGGCGACCAATAACCACATAATCCGTTGTTGATTTTTAACATTAATGTTGAAATATCAATATTAACAAGTTAATCGGGCTATTTTTTGCGTGAAATTAGCATGTGTAATCTAAAAATATTTTTTGTTTTTTGGATTACAGCCCTTTTTGTGGTATCTATGTCGCATGACCTATTATAGATGTGTCGCCTTTAACTTGTCCAAACTGTGTTTCTTCATTAACCGCTTCAAATAGTATTGCTCGAATGATCAGTTCGCATCGTATTTTTGTGGGGTCGGTCAAGTTTGCCCCCCGTATTAAACAAATTTCAAAAATAAATGAAGCATAATTTTGCACACATTTTGCACAATTTTGCACACCGCAAATAAAATTTTGCACACCCATACAAGGAAAACTAGAGCTGTTTTTTATACGGGGGGCAAACTTGACCGTTCCCCCCGTCTGTTACAAAGTTGAAAAATTTTGATGCCTCTCGATTCGGCAAATTTTGCACAATTCTGCACACCTATTTTCAAATTTTGCACACTTTTCTGGGGAAAGATATGAAGAGTTAAAGATTAGCATTTTCCCCCCGATTGTCAAAAAGTTTAAAAATTTTGATGCTGCTAGGTTCAACTAATTTTGCACAATTTTGCACACAAATTTTCAAATTTTGCACACTTTTCTGGGGAAAATTATGAGGTATTAAATATTTGCATTTTCCCCCCCTTCATAACCTTCCTCAGAAAAGTGTCATAACTTTCCCCAGAAAAATGTGCAAAATTTGAAAGATGGTGCGCAAAATTGTGAAAAATTAGTTGAACCTACCGGCAACAAAATTTTTAAACTTTCTGACAAACGGGGGAGGGGGGGGGGGGGGGGGGGAATGCAAATCTTTGACAACTTTCATCAGAAAAGTGTGCAAAAATTGAAAATAGGTGTGCAAAATTAGTTGAACCGAGCAGCATTAAAATATTTCAACTTTTTAACCTACCTCATAACTTTCCCCAGAAAAGTGTGCAAAATTTGACAGTTGGTGTGCAAAATTAGTTGAACCTACCAGCAACAAAATTTTTAAACTTTCTGACAAACGGGGGAAATTGTAAATCTTTGACACCTCATAACTTTCCGCAGAGAAGTGTGCAAAATTTGAAAATAGGTCTGCAAAATTAGTAGAACCTAGCAGCATCAAAATGTTTTCACATTTTGACAAACGGGGGGAAAATTCAATTTTTTAACACCTCATAACTTTCCCCAGAAAAGTGTGCAAAATTTGAAAATAGCTGTGCAAAATTTGCCGAATCGAGTGTCTTCAAAATTTTCCAATTTTGTAACAGAGGGGGGGGAACGGTCAAGTTTGCCCCCCCGTATAAAAAACAGCTCTAGTTTTCCTTGTGTGGGTGTGCAAAATTTTATTTGCGGCGTGCAAAATTGTGCAAAATGTGTGCAAAATTATGCTTCATTTATATTTGAAATTTGTTTAATACGGGGGGCAAATTTGACCGACCCATTTTCGTGCAGTAAACGTTATATTTAATTTTCGCCATGCATGTCTGACCAGTACAGTGAGAAACAAAAACCACTTAAAGATTTATTATCTGGTGAGGAAAATAACCGTAGTGAATTGGCCCAGGTGATTACCACAATGAAATGAATGGACAATATGGACATTCATTTGAACAATGGTTTGCTATATCTTCGCCCCCGCCTGAAAGCCCCAACAAGTAATTCTATAAAAACTGTCTCCGTTTGAAGAAACTCGACTTCGATGAAATAAATGCTAAAATATCAGGTTTAAGATATTGTAAATAACATGTCACAATACAATAAGCATGTCGTTGATGAAATACAGGGTGTTTCGGAGGGAAATGGAAATAGTTTAAGGGCCTGCTCTGGAAGTCGAAATAAGCAAAAAACTTTTATAAACATGCGTCCGGAAATGGGTCCTTTCCGAGTTACAGGGTAAAAAAAAATTAGAAATAAAAAATCCATTATTCTTAAATATTTTGAAAATGATTTAGGACAGTACATTGAGCTTTGGTGTTATCTAAACTGATATAAAAAACCACTTTCTGACTAAACTGCCTATTTGAATTTCGTCAGAGGCGTACGTGACAACCAAAAATTATTTATTTTAACTAAAAAAAATGTACGCCACTGTTTTTCATCAAAATTTATGTTCATTTAATTGTATTGTAAATTCTAAAGAAAAAAGGTCCCTTGGTTTTTCTGCTGAAACAAATAGTTTTCCACTAATAAGCGAAATATTGTTTCTCTGCATTTGCAATAAATTATTAA
This sequence comes from Pissodes strobi, assembly GCA_016904865.1. Classification (NCBI taxonomy): domain Eukaryota; kingdom Metazoa; phylum Arthropoda; class Insecta; order Coleoptera; family Curculionidae; genus Pissodes; species Pissodes strobi. The sequence goes on from MU184022.1 coordinate 15,795, forward strand.
AATTAATTATAGCCTAGTGCATTTCTTATTTAACATAAATTTTAATTAGGACAATTAACCGAACAATACATATTACGGTATGAAAATAAACACTTTAGCGGATATTCTCAAAAATACCTCCACCCCTATCGACACATCTGGTAGCTCGTTTATTAATAAATAGCTCGGGTAACGCGTTGAACTGAACGATGATTATGTCTTATAATAGCTGCAGCATTGTTAACCCTATCAAGTAACGCCCCTCTTGTATCCGCTCTTGTTGTATAAGCCAATACTTGCATCCAACCCTAGAGACAATATTCTAGAGGATTAAGGCCTGGTGACCTTGGTGGCCAATTTTTAGGACCACCCCTGCCAATCCGACGATTGGGTAAAGAAATATGTAAATAATTCCGTACTTGAAGACTAAAATGCGGAGGGGCACCATCATGCTAGAAGTACAGTTCTAATTAAGTTATCTTGCAAAAATTGTAAATATCCATCACCAGTAAGACGTCCACCCAACACAAAAGGACCAAACATTCAATCGCCAAGCATAACACACCATACATTTATACTGAAAATTTCGTTCAAATGTGGCGTGAGGATTTTCTACTGACCAACGATGTTCATTGTGAAAATTATTAATTCCATCAAGTGTAAACTGAGCTTCATCACTAAATAAAATGTATTTATGCAATCTCTGATTTTGATCGTGACGTATACAATCGCAGAATTGCAATCTTTTGGCATAAACGTCTGCTTGAAGATATTGGACTGGTTGTAGATGAAATGGTTTTAAACTGTTTCTGTTAAGTGTTCCCCACACGGCTCTGTGTAAATGTACTTCAAGTTCATTTGCAATTCGTCTCGTACTTTCATTTGGGTTATCTGCAATAATATCATGAATAGTTTATTTTGTTTCTACATCGAGGCCCTCCTCGGAGACAATTTTAGCACTTGGAAACATCCCAGTTTCTTAAGCTTTTAAAAACGCGTGTTGAAAGACTTTTCTGTTTGGGACTAACCGATTTGGACATCGACGCTGATACTCTGCTACTGCTCCAGTGGCGCCATAATTAAATATCATGTCAGCATATTTCCTGTGGGGCATTATACATACAAATGCTGAAGTTTCAACTAACCCAAACTAATACAAATTCGTTGTGATAAAAATTACAACTTTAACACTGACAACTCATCTGACGGTTACCATACCAAATCAATCTTCAACATTTTTTCCAACACCAACTTAAAAAAACACACTATTATATCTAGTTATTGCGTAGAAACGATATTTTGCTTATTACTGGAAAACGATTTGTTTTAACAGAATAACTCAAGACATTTTTTCTTTAGAATCAGCAATACAATTAAATGAACATAAGTTTTTGATGAAAAACAGGGGCGGACATTTTTTTTTCGTTGAAAATAATTAATTTTTGAGTGTAACGTACGCCCCTGACGAAATTCAAATAAGTAATTTAGTTAGAAAGACGTCTTTTATGTCAGTTTACATAACACCAAAGCTTTGGTACTATACTAAATCATTTTGAAAATATTTAAGAAAAACGCATTTTGTTTTTTAATTTTGTGCCACCCTGTAACTCGGAAAGAACGCATTTCCGAACACATGTTACATAAACTTTTTTGCTTATTTCGACTTCCAGAACAGTCCCTTAAAATATATCCCTTTTCTCCCGAAACACCCTGTATAAAAGTGTACTACGTCTGGCTCCTTACCATTGTGAGCTCAATCCAATTGAGGTCATATGGGCTGATGCGAAGAATTTTTTTGCCAAGCATAAGCTGACCTTAAAGTTTTCAGATGTGAAAGACATTTTTAATACCGACTTAATCAATATTACACCTAAGAAGTGGCAAAAATATATTAAAAAATGTGGAAATCAGAATGTGGACACTAGAAAGTATTATAGAAATGCCACTTAATTACAGTAGGCGAAAATGAAGATGATAAAAATAGCTTTTTCAGCTCATCAGAATAGTTTCTACGATAAAGCTATTTTACACAATAATTTAAAATAATGTACGATTATGAATATACAGGGTGAGTTTTTAAAAGCGTTACAATGCGGGAACAGTGTTAAATATTTTCACGAAAATTTGGTTGGATATGTGGGGACATGCTTGGCCATGTTTTTTAAATTTTACTCCTTTCTTAGGGGGTGGAGGGTAGCTTTGAAATTTTAAATGGGATGATTTATTTTTGTTTATAAAAGTCGAGTCTAAAAACATAAAAACATACCTATGTATTCAAATTAATCAAAATTTGATTGAATTTCAACAATAAATAAATGTTACCAGTGAATCTAGTTCACTTAATATCTGTATTAAAAAGCGTTTTCTTGGAAATGCGTAATGATTACTTAAGATTTCTGACGTTTTAATAATTATTTGTCGGTTTATTGCTAAAAATGGAAGCGAATTTTAATGTTGTGAACTTTATTTTATTTTCTGAGACTTCGACTTATTAGTATAACTCTCTGCCCACACTGTTGTAGCGTTGTATATGCTACCAAACCCAATAATACAGTTTCTACCTACCCTTTCTCCTGACAGACGTCTAAGATATTTTTGGCAATTATTGACGTGGTCTTTCCTTTCGAAGCGATGTACGTATAGGAACGGAAAAGAGAAGGTTCTTCAAAGATTATCGTGGTAATTTTGACCATCAAGTCTAATATCCTTATTAATTAATCATGAGATAAATTGACAAATACACTGCTATTTATATTTTCTCGTATTATTGGCAATATCGTCTCGCAAATGTAGCTTGAGTGTAGTTACCTTTCTTTAAAAAAGCATAGTGTTTCTATATTAGATAGTTAAAACTATTTATAATTTAACTACGGTCCATCTTCCGCCCCATTTTTCACCAGCCTATAGAGTTTCTCCAGTTTCATTCCGCCCGTTTGAGACTTTTTGTCAAAGTGATGCTGACCGCATCGTGTGATCTGTAGCTTCACAGGAAGCGCCAAAGCCCTAATTGGGACCTGCCAAGTAATTGTAGGAGTTAAGGACTAGCTAGCGACCAACCACTGCCAGTGGATTCTACTCCCGTATGACCATAAGAAAACAAGTAGGTCCTATAATAATCTAGTTTACTTACCATATCGCACCTTATCACTTTCGAACTGACCGTTAAATGATTTTTAATCGGTTATTATCTTTTATTGTATCCATTACAGTTTCTTATCGTTATTTGATTAACTAATTCTTTACTACCTTTTATGATGTTATCTTAGCTAACAAATGTCTGGCTAATATCATAGTACTTATCTGCTTTATTTTTTTTGTACTTCGTATACTTATTTAAACGCTACGCTTTTACTGTAATTTGCTGTAAGTCTTATGGCAGTAAACCGTCTAGGTAAGACTGCTCCTTTAGATTTTCGTCTTTATTTGCAGGTTACCGAACTGAGCTTACTTAGATTTCTCATGTATATCTTATTTGTTCAGATTTTTTTCTTCACAGGTTGTGATTTGATTTAATTTTGTTACTGTTTTATTTGACCACTGATGTTTTCCCTGTCATGGTAATAATTTATAAAAGGTTTTTTATTTAGCTGAGTAATTGTTATTTAAGGTGTTGTGTGATCAACTATGTTTAGTCTTCTTCTTCTTCAGATGCATATCCACTAATGGATGTTCCGAAGCCAAGACATCTTCTTCCTACCCATTCCTTTTCTGCCCTCAATCTTGTCTTTGATTATCAACTGTAGGAGCCTATACTTTTCGTTACGCATGATATGTCCCAAATAGGCCGTTTTTCTTTTCTTGACTACATTGAATAGCTCACGTTCTCTGTTCACACGCCTAAGAACTTCCTCGTTTCTCGCTGTCCATGGTATTTCGAGAATTCTGCGATACAGTCACATCTCGAAGGCCTCCAGTTTGTTGATACTACTCATCTTCAGGGTCCAGCCTTCCACACGATAAAGAAGCACCGATCAAACGTAGCATTCTGTGAACCTTATCCTCAGGTCGATATCAAAGTCCGAACAGGTAAGTACACCTCATAGTCTCAGGAATGCTTGTCGGGATAGCTCAATACGGTTTTTTTATTTCTTTGTCCGATGTCCAGTATTCGAACAGACCTGTTCCCAGGAATTTGAATTTGTCTACTCTTTCAATGGGCGCTGCCCCAAATGTTGATGACCATTAATTTCGTCTTTTTGGTATTGATGTTCAGACCCATGAATTTACTGTGTTCTCCCACCATATTTACCATTTCCTGTAGATCGTCTATATTATCGGCTATCAAGACCGCATCATCGGCATAACGGATGTTGCTGATCCATACTCCATTAACTTTAATTCCCATTTCTGCGTCTTCCAAGGTCTCTTGAAAAATGATCTCTGAATAGAGGTTGAATAAGAATGGAGACAACACGTACCCACTCCTGTTTTAATTTGTATAGTGTTGGACACCGCATTTTCTAGTTTCACTTGAGCATTTTGGTTCCAGTATAGGTTTTCGATGCACCGGATGTCTTTCTGGTCTATGTCAAGCCTCAAGAGGAGCTGCATCAATTTCTGGTGTTGCACTCGATCGAAAGCTTTTTCGTAGTCTATAAAGCATAGACGCACATCTTTTCTCTGATCGTAGCGGTTTTGGACGAGCACCTGTGGCGCGACTATCGCGTCTCTTGAACCTAACCCTTGTCGAAATCCAATGTGAGTCGCTTATGTCTCTATCGCATTTTCTGTATAATCTTTGGTGTATTATTTTTAGTAAAATTTTTAGAGTATGACTCATTAGGCTGATGAGTCTACGGTCCTCGCATTGGATATCTTGGGTAAGGGAACAAAAGTCGAGCATAACCATTGTTCCGGGTACTGACCCGTGTCGTTAATGATGTTAAAAATTTTATGCAGATAATTCTTCCATCCAGAAGTTTGGGTATCTCTGCTCCGTCCGGACCAGCTGCTTTGTTGTTTTTTAAGTTACAGATAGTTTTTTCAATCTCTTCTTTGGTAATTGAAGGGCTGTTTCGTCAGAACTGTATAAATTCAGATTTTAGTTAGAAATATTTCAAAAATAGAAATTAGGCAGTATTCATGATTTAGGACTTAAAACTAAGACTTAATAATTTTATGATTTGAATGATACTTATTTTGGAGAATCTTCTCTTTATTTTGGTTGCGATACCATAATCTCAACTAGGTTTGGGTCCTAATAAATGTCCCTTTGTCCGGTTATGTCTGTGAAAGTATTTAATATTTAAATAAATAGCCTGACTGGGACCATTGATGTTTATTTTGGTATGCTGAAATCAGTTTATAGAAGTTCCTTTAATGTTTCTCGATATAATTATTTATAGGGTATTTTTTCTAAATTTTGCTACCCTAATTTCAATGCTTAAAAATCATTGTTATATTCACAATAGAAAATTTAGTGGCGCCTTCGCGCAGCTGTCAAATCTACGGCCCACACCTATAAACAAACATTAATACCGCTAAGTAAAACAGGCATATGGACCGGTTGTCGAGCAATTAACTTACCGCCCATCACCCAAAATAGAGAAAGGGGTAGAATTAAAAAAAAACTTGGTTATCTCACCAAAATGTCATAAATATATTTAAAACTGTTCTCGAGTTATTACTTTGTAACACTTTAAAAAACTCGCTTGTATATTACATTATAAAGTGCGGCCCTGTCCAATCGTTTCCCGTACTAGTAAGTAAATATTCCTAAACCGACTGGAAAAGGTTAAGGTAAGAATTTAGACCTTCATCAATCCTATGACACGGATAAAGTATAAATTAGTTATATAAGAAAGCTATTGAGAGCTACATCAGAAATCTTCATGTTTAGAATCTCAAAGGCAAACTGTATTATTAAAAATAAATTAGTCTTTAAAATATTAAAAATAATTTTAAAAGCGGCCACATAGTGAATTTATACTATCATCAATTTTAGTATGTAAAATTGGAATATCATATCAGAAAGCAGTGATACAGTACATACTTTTAAAGACACAATAAAAAAATAGCAGCAGAAATATTAGCGCAATAGATTCAATGATGACGAATAAAACGATATGTGTACCTATACAGGACACAATAAATATTAAATTTTGTGTGCAAGGCAGTAAATATATTAATGCCGAGCCTGTCCTCGTCAAAATGAAATTTATATTATTTGCATCGATCGATACTTGGCTTTTTTTTTTATTATGAATAATATTTGCGGAAACTGATGATTATCGTAATTAGCCAGGTTTTTGCAAAAATATCCTGCAATTTGTTTAATAAAATTGATTTTATTGGGGACACATTTTTTCGAGGTTAAATTAAGGTATCTTCTCTTCTCACATTTTATTTTATTCCAGTTATCGCCAATATACTTGAAATACTGGACTTAAATTATTACTTACTTACGGTCTTTGTACCATATAGTTGGTTTTAGTAGATCAAATAATAATTATTCTAGCGACATATCCTTTATTTGCCTTTCTTTTTACGTTGCAATAAATTGATCTAAAGTATTCTAATGATGGAATTATCTTTCAAAAAATTATCTAGAATGAGCCTCTGGAAACTGATTGCTAAAGCAGAACTGTGATTGCATCGCTCATTTCCAAAATTAATTGAGTCAGAAAGAACTGAAATTGTGATTTTGCCACGGAAATGCTTCTCAGAGCTATCTACACGTTCTGTGCAAAAACCAAATAAATCACATTTACCTTTGACGAAACACCATACGTTTATTTTGATGCGTAAGAAGCTTTTTTGCTAAAAATGTCAGATACATACTGCCGAGGAAGTTGCACAACCTTTGAAAAATAGACAACGACATCCATAAAAATACAAAAGTCAAGAATACGAAAGTTAATGCTCTTGAACATGTTAATTGGAAAGGAAAGCTCCCGACCGCACGCGCTACTGGACTAAGTCGAAGATATTGTATTTTTTTTATCAAAGGTTTTATCATAGAGATATCGTTTCGTGTTACATAAACTAACTCATGATGAGTATGACTATTGTATTACCAAGATAACACACACTGGAACAGTTGGGGGGAAGAAAGCATCTAAAGATGAAAACGGGGGGCTTCTCGACCTGGAATTATCACCTCTAACAACTCAATTACAGAAATAATTAGCAATGTTCAAATACATTTAGAGTGGTAGATGAGGTACACCCTCATCGCCCTGTGAAATACCACCGCATTGATTTAGGTGGCGTAAAATGATCTCTGGTTCATGTTTCGTCACCATGCCCTGTGATCTGGTTCCCAAAGTTAAAAAGGAAAAAGATTGCGTGATGGCGCCTCCCAGATCAAAATACTCCGGAGGTGAAATAGCCTCCAATTCGGATCTCCGGGCGGAGGCGGGCCTGGGGGCGACCATCAGGCCTGAACAGCTCCAAGACAGAAAATAGACTGCGATTGGACCTCCGAAACATAAGAGGCATCAACACAAATATTAACTCGGTCCTAACATCAAATAAGCCTCATATTTTTGCTCTATTAGAAACAAAAGTTAACTTGGATTTACCCGGATATTCTGGTATTTCGCCAACGTGAAGTGAAACGAATACTCAAAAGCCTAGACACTAACAAGGCCACACGTTCCCGCAATAGATTTTAAAAAATGTGCCGCTTAACTATCAGGTCCACTATGCAGGCTTTTCTCCATAACTGCATGCTTTCCTTCGAGGGAATGCGCTCAGATGCGACCAATTCCGAAGAAAGGTAAAAAAACTATTCCAAATCACTACCTTTGTCCCTCTTAAAACACCTCGAATCTGCAGGCATCCTAAGCGATCGCCAGTATGGCTTCCGCAAGCTGAGGTCAACGGGCGATCTTCTGACTTAGGTGATCTACCTGGTGGACCAAAGCCATTAACGAATTTCGTGCAGTGGCTCTAGACATATCCAAAGCATTGGTAGGCATTGGTAGGCAGACGGATTGTTGGAACTTTTTGATGATGAGAGATCTGGATGTGAGATGATTGATGCTACATCAGGGCCACTAGAAGCGAGGTAGAACGAGCAATAAAACTCGGCAAGAATTGGAAAGCAACTGGGTTTGATCAAGTGAGCACTGAAATTTTGTAACTATCAGGCCATAAAGGAATAACAGCCCTCACAAAACTTTAAGGCTTCATCTACGAGACCGGCATACTAATACTTACATCATGATCCCAAAAAAAGAACAGAGCGACCAAATGTAATGATCATCGAACAATAAGTCTAATGAGCCATGTTTTGAAGATATTTTTGAGAGTGATACATGACAGGATATATAATAAGTTTGAGGAAAGAATTGGAAGCAGTCGGTTCGGTTTTCGAAACGGCCTAGGAACCAGAGAGGCGTTACTTGGTGTTCATGTACTAATCCAAAGATGTCGTGATGTTAACCATGATGTGTTCCTTTGTTTGATCGACTTTGAAAAAGCTTTTGATAAAGTGCGCTATGACAAAATGTTACAAATTCTAAAAACGACAGGGATTGATGGCAAAGATTTTCGTATAACTGCCAATTTGTACTGGCACCAGACAGCTGCAGTACGAGTGGAACATCAACTATTGGATGAAATTAACATCAAACTAGAAGTCCAACAAGGCTGCATTCTACCACCCCTGTTTTTCAACCTGCAAATAACCTAATTTTAGGGATAGCGACATCACGGTCAACGGCACAAAGCTGGAGAGAGTTCATAAATTGGTGTATCTCGGTAGCAACATCAACGATCAGTGAGACCCAACTGATGTGGAGATCAAAACACGGATAAAGAAAGCCCGAGCCGCCTTTATCAAAATGAAAAGTATTGACCAGTCATGACCTAACATTAAAATTACGAATGAAAATGGTACGTTGCTCTGTCTTTCCAGTACTCTTCTACGGCATGGAAGCATGGACACTCACAGAAATGATGCTTAAACGTCTGAAATCCTTCGAGATGTAGGTGTAGATCAGCTGGGTGGACAGATTTAGTAACAACATAGTTCTCAATCGCATGGCCAAAGATCTGGAAATAGTTAAAACTATCAAAAGACGTAAATTAGAGTATTTTGGTCATATTATAAGACACCCGCAGAAGTATGAGATACTGCATCTTATTATGGAAGGGATAATACTGGGCAAGCGTAGTCCGGGAAGAAGAAGTTGAAAAAATTGAGGCAATGGTATGGGAAATCTACGGATCAAGGTTTCCGAGCAGCTGTCAATAAAACAAGAATTGTCAACATGGTAGCCAACAAGATAACCAAAGATCGTTGAGCGGTCATGGTACCAGAAGAAGATGACGGATTGTTAAGCAAATGGACAGCATACCGACTACCACCAGCACTGCATCTATGGCTTTCCAATTTCTTAAGGGATCAGAGCATCCGAGTTGGTATTGATGGACATCTCTCGGAGCAATTTATTATCAATGCCGGAGTTCCTCAAGGGTGTATATTATCTCCAACACTGTTCCTGCTCTATATCAATGATATATTAGACAGGACAAACAATTCTATTTACAGCTTTGCAGACGACAGCACTCTTATATGCTGATTCACGTCGCTGACACCTATGGCCGCTGCTCGTTCCCATGCGACGCGAGCGAGAAAATGAAATTGCTGCCATCAATGAGGATATGAACGTCATCGTGGAATGGGATGAGGAAAACAGTGTCCAGTTTAACCCAGGAAAGACTCAAGCAGCTGTCTTTTCAAAAAAAGCAAATACCGCAGGGCCTGACTTGTCAATGCTGCTGGGCATCAACGTAGAAAACAACATGTCATGGCGTAATCACGTCTCCAAAATCGCCAAAGCAGCATCACAAAAGCTAGGAGCGATCTATAGAGCAATAAAGTTGTATACACCTCATCAGCTCTTACTGCTCTATAAGGCCCAGATAAGACCATCTCTGGAATACTGTTCCCATGTGTGGAGCTTTCCCGAAAAATACAACCCACAGCGCTTCAAATCCAACGTCCACCATCTTCTCCGCACACGCACTGCTCGTTGAAAGGTATAGGATTTTCCCGTTGTGTGTGTGTGTGTGTGT
>MU184022.1:25899-77111 GCA_016904865.1 Pissodes strobi
TGTGTGTGTGTGTGTGTGTATGTGTGTGCCGAACATAAAAAAAAATTTAATCAGTATGTACCTATCTTAAATCTCCCTGGATGTCTGCTCTACTTTCCATATTCGACGGTCAATGATTACATTAAAAATATATATGTTTCTATATCTCGAAGTATATTATTATATATCACCAGTTTTAAATCAATATACAGGGTGTTCGAAAAATAGACGGAGATATTTTAGAGGGTGATTTCTTGTTAAAAAATATGAAAAAAAGTTTCTATAAACATGGGTCCGAAAATGTAAAGTTTTCAAACTTTGTCAAACTTTAAAAAAAAAATCGGTTTTTTATTAATATCTTAAATATCCTTTCACTTATTTATTGTTAAAATTTTGTAGTGTTATCTGTAGTAATGAGGGGCTCATTTAGCCTTAAGTAGATTAAAAATATAAAGTCCAGTGGCGTCTCGGGGGGCGTCATACCGAATAGTATTGACAAAAAAAAATGCCCGCCACTGACTTTTTTAAACATTTTATATTTTTTTCGCATTAAGCAACTAAAAACAAAACAGTTTGGTTTCTTAAATTGCTTTCGTAACTGGCTTCGTTTTCGAGAAAAAAATAAAAACCAGTTAATTACATTTCCAAACTTTTATTTTAAAATCGTTTTTTTATTAATATCTTAAATATCCATTTGACCGATTCTGTTGAAATTTAGTAGTCTTGTTTTTAATAATATGGGGCTCATTTAGCCTTAATAAAAACAAAAATATGAAGTCCAGTGGCGTCTCGGGAGGCATCATACCGAATATTATTGACAAAACAGTGTGCGCCACTGACTTTTTTAAACATTTTATATTTTTTTCGTATTAAGCACTAAAAATACAACATTTTTGCTTCTTGAATTGTTTTCGTATCTTACTTCGTTTTCGAGAAAAAAAATAAAAACCAGTTTATTACATTTCCAAACTTAAAACAAAAATAGTTTTTTTATTAATATCTTAAATATCCATTGACCGGTTCTGTTGAAATTACGTGTATAATTCTTTTCGAAAAGAACTGACGCGCAAATGTCAAACCACCATGCAGAAATGATTATTTGTTTTCCAAGGCACTTGTGATTTTTTTTTAGCAAAAATTGATAAACCAATTTTGTCCAGTGACATGCAATAAAACGGTTTTTATTTTTTTTCTCGAAAACGAAGTGAGAGAAGAGGCAAAGAAGTTGTATTTTTAGATGCTTAATCAAACAAAAAATATTAAAATTACAAGAAAGGTAGTGGCCTACATTTTTTTGATAATAATATTCGCTAAGGTGCCCCCCGGGACGCCACTGGACTTAATAATTTTAATCTTTTTAGGGTTAAATTAGCCTCTTAATACAACAAATAACATTGCCAAATTTCAACAGAATCGAGTAAATATTTTTTAAGACATTAATAATTTCATTTTTTATTTTTTTTATTGAACATCCTGTATCTTGAAAACTCTGCATCTCCGGACCCATGTTTATAGAAATTCACCCTCTAAAATATCTCCGTCTATTTTTCGAACACCCTGTAGTTTGGGAATTAAGCATTAAAAAATTATTAAGTAGTTTCGAAGATAATACAGAACACACGGGCTAAAATGTGACTCATTTTATCTTGTGTGCCATCGTAGCAGGGTGAAAACAGCACGCCGCTGTTAATCTAAATACATTATTTAAAATAATACACTCCGTATCTAAACATTCGCCTGTGTTATAGTAATTTTATATGAAGCACATACGCAGAACATTTCCAGCGAAACACACATAGACATAGGTTAAAAAAATAATATACAATTAAGCGTATTACATATTTGTTTTCTTGTAATTATCCTGTTTTTCTTTTATTATAAATTGTACCTTGGTTCCCAGCTAATTGTATACTTTCATTAAGACCAACGTAACCATACCTATTTTTATTTTTTTAAATAGAGGTTCTGCGTCTACTTATTTTATGCTGTTCTTGTGCTGAACGCTAGTTGTTGACATTATGATGTATATATAGTAATTAGTTTAATATTAATTAGAAATATTTCTAGTAAATGTTGGGAGCTCAACTTTGTTACATATGATAGAATAAATTGGCGTGGGTAAGACTCTCAATAAAACGAGGTCAACAGAAGTTACACTTACGAAGGACGAGTGGGTCTCTCGTATTTTCGAGGAGAAGAAATATATTTTGACGGCTCAAACAGCATTTAGTTTTTAATCGATCTATATATACGTCTATCTATATGAATTAATTGTATATTCATACAGTCCAATATCTATTGTCAATTCATTTGCATGCCTTCTATTATTTGTTCTAAAAAGTTATGGGGAATTCTCATTCATCCTGTCTTTAGGAACCCAGCGGCTTTCATTGTTTAACACGAAAATCCTCCCCATAGAATAAATGAGTATTTCCAAAAATTGTAAACTAAATTAGTACAGAGTTGACCTGCAAATCGCTAAATTAGCTTCAGTTTCAAGGAAAGGCTTTATAGGCAATAAATGGGCATCGCATTTATTATACCTGCAGACATCATTCTCAATCCCTTAAATATTGCTTTACTTATTTCTGTACAGTCGTGTAATAAATTGTTGGCATTTTGTGTCTAAGGTACTTTTTAATTTAACAAAGATGTCGTCAGGAGTTTGTGTGAGTAAAACAGATAAATTTTGCGTATCAAAAACCTTTATATCCATTCGTGAATAAGGCTTGTGATAAACTGTACTTTGCCTGTAAAGTTGGTGATCAATGGGCTCCAAAAATTTGTTGCAGGTCGTATTCGAAAACATTGCAAAGAACCTCGTTAAAACGGGGATTATTTTTGCATAACGAATACTAATCTCTACCAGGGACTGAACCAAGCTAGTTCTCATGATTCATTTTCCAAACCTGACTTAATCGCCCAAGGTATATTAAGTGATCTTGTTTGTGACTTGGAAGTTGTGAAGACAAAAAGGGGAACATCTTGGATCCCGCATGCAGCAATGGAACCTTTTAGGAAATTGAGTTTATCATAGAAGGCGAACTGGTCTTTTGCCACGATTTTCCCGACTTAATGACAGGTGTTAGCTTACCATATACACCAAACCAATGCCGAATATTGTAACGTTGTAATTGTACCTGAATATTATATCGCAATTTTCTCTGTGTATCCGTTAAATTGTGGTATCGATTATCACAACATTACGAGTAGATTTCAGTACTCCGACCCGTTTGACAGCAGGCGCCTTCCGAAGATGCGCATGAAAATAGGATATATCGAAGGAAGTTAAAATTGACGGGTCTTCTCGTTTGGACTTCCGTCCATGAAGGTGCCTTATGGTAATTAAGTTTTCAACTGCTGGTTGATGATTGCCAGATATAACTTTTTGTTAATATTACAAAGCGTAGTAATGCGTATCTTTTGTTAGAGTACCGGCTATGCTGATAACCCTTTTATTTTAAAAGGTAGGTTCGACTCATGTGCTTCTAAGCAACAGGGCTATAAAAAATACCATTTTTCACCAGGGTCTTTCCGAGGGACCACTGCCCATTTGCTTGAGGCCTTCCTTATCTGAGTAGGAGCTCAGTAGTCTTCTCCAGCTTGGACCAGACAGAAAGTTTATTGTAGCCTGGTTATCCCGACTGGTACCATGCCTAGGTCTTCCAATTACCGAAGACAAAACACATCGTCAAGTCTGGTAGGATCAATTTCAATTAATAATAAATTAGCACGGCTAATATTTTGAGTTTTGTTCTTGATTTATCGTGCTACTACCTTTAATTTTTTAAGTGAAAAGACTAAATATAATCTACCGATAAGCACCTTCTGGAAATATTACTTCCAGAGATACTGAGTTTTAGTTCGCTGAACTAATTTAGTGATTTTACTAAGAGAAAGTCCTCTAATATACTGTAATTCTTTTACCGTTTCCTCTCTTGGTATTATCTACATTTATATGGTACAATTAGGGCAGTTATGCCAATTATACTAAGTTATATATCTATCTGTAAAACCCATGGCAAAAACTTAATTTAACTTATTTAAACCTTATTACTGAACGTTTCGCCTCGATATCGGCCAATTGAGCTCAATTATCCTTTCTTGGTGCTGCTATATTTATTTTTATATATTTTATTCAGTAAATCCCTTTTAGCTTAGCATTTTGAAGACATTTAGAAGTCTTCTATATTCCAGCTGCCAAGGGAATAAGCTAAGCGTAATTTAGTGGATATTTATTCCCTAATTTTAACATATAGATTGTTACATATTTAAGCAATAGTAACTGGGCAATATTAAAATATTCTTTTAAAGATAACTCCTCTCTTTAATTAACATCGAGGTAATTTATTGAGATTTTTATATAGTAATTAGTAATGTTAAATTATTGATCTCAGAGAAAATTAATCGCCGTGAGTACCAGGCCTAAATCGCTTAATTGATACTTGATTGTTGTAATTTCTAGTGTTAAAGTGTCAAGATGAAACTTAATTAACATAGAAATTAATATAATTTTAATTTGAACATTAGTTACCACTTGTGGCATATATAGGTCAGCTTAAGTGATATTCCATAAAATTTTTTAGAATAATATTAAACATCAGTAATCAGAAAACAACATCATTCAACTTTTATGTTTCTAGTAAAAGCCACTCGTCTTCAAGAAAACCACCACAAGTTTCTGGAACTAGGCCATACATTCGTGGAGCGCGACAGGGCCTTCGGGATAATCGAGAACCCAAATGGCGAATTCTTCAGGTGTTTGGTTCGCGAGCATTGCAGCATTGCTTTGGGTGAATGTACCTAAATCAATGGTCTTGCAGAAAGTGTACCGTATATAACATAACCCAGCAATATTTTATTATTTTCAAACCTTGAATGAGATTATTGCTGATCCCAAGAGATATCGACAAAGCACCATTAAAATGAAGAACAATACAACATTTTTACTATCATCATTCATCTGAGCCATTTTCAGTTTTCTTCAAAGGAACCTTAGATGAAGAATTTCCATTTACACCATTTACTAAAATATATTAGACATCCCAGAATTTCAATGGAGAAAGAGTTTCAAGAAAATGTAAATATCCACACATAAAAATTAATAGGTTGAAGTGGATTAACCTCCAAACACTTTTTGATTATATTCCATCTCTATGCAAAAAAGTTACAATGGTATACCATATAAAGAAAAAAAATATAAATATAGATGGAAAAAGTATCTAGTAAAGTTAAAGCTCTGATGAGGCAGAGTGGCTGGGTCATCAGAAGAATCCGCTAGTATTGAAGAAACAGAAGTGGAGGTGTCTACCGCCACAAGAATCGCTATTGGCAATAAGAGCAGTATCATCAGATGGCATGGAGAAAAAATTTACCAAGACTTTGCTTCCATCGAGAAATGGTATGCCGGAAAATGGAATCCAAACAGGTTGTAAGTTTCTAATCGGTTAAAGCAAATATCTTCGATATACATGGCTGATATCGAAATTCTGAACTGGATTCAATGGACGAAAATACATAAAAACCATCCAAAATACTCCAGGGAGGAAATTTCGAAATGTTGATTAGAGCTGCGTACTCAAAAAAAAAACCTAAACCGTAGATAGTTGTCTACTGATCGTTGCCCAGGAGGTTAGGAAGAACTCTCACTAGTTCATCGTAAGCATTATAACTCTAATTAAAGCAGCGACTGAAAAAAGTACTCGTGAATCCTTAACGAATGCGTGACAACCGAGAGACGTTGCTGATGATTTTCAGTAAGTTTTACTGCCTTCAAAAATAAGTCTTGAAAAAGACGAAATGTCAAATTTGCACTAGGTTAAACTCTCTTTGGTTCAGATGAAGTAAACTATTTGGGACTGATATGATAGCTGGCCTATGGTTCAACCAATGTCCCGATATTCAACACTCTCAATGAAGACACCAAACATACTAATAAATCCAGACAGCTTATTTCTAGCACCACACGTTTTGAAAATGGTATTAGGCTCGTTGACTATCGTTTAACTAAATAAAAATTCCTCACTGAACGCACCTCTAAAGACGAAACACACCTGAAGATCCCGTTAGCCGCGCATCCGTGTCTGTTCTAGAATTTGCAGTCCAGAGTTCGAAAACATCATGATTTTTGAAAAAAATAATTAAGAATCGATGATTTTTATTAAAAAAAAAATGATTTTCTTGATTTTTTTCTTCAAAGTAATCTAACCTCCAATTTGCAAGTATATTGTATACCTACATACATTCTGCATGTCGTTGAGAAATTCTAAAAAACTACAATTATGTATTCCCGAATTTTAGAATCTTCTAGACCATTCTTCAGCTCTATATAGGCTGATGATTTTGAGGATCTAAATACAGTTGACGTTGATAATTTTATTTAACTTATTATTTTAAGACCAGAGTCAAGACACCAGATTACCTTCAGATTAGAGTCGCATAGGGATTAGATATTAAATTATTAAATAAATAATGAATCAATCAACTTACTGTAAAGTAATAAGTGGAAGTAGTAGAAGAAAGAAAGACAAACTATGGGATTATTTCATAGCAAAGACAAAAAAGCAAAGACCGGTTGTAGAGCAGTTTGTAAGACGTATACAAAATAAATGCAAGAACTCATTCAAAGATTAGACCATCATAAAAAGTGCAAAATCAGTACATCAAGATCATATATAGATAATTTCGAGGATAATTTAAACATCGCTGGATCAACTTATTAGTACTTTCTAACTTTTATTATTATTATTATTATTATTATTATTATTAAAATTTATAATGAATACATTTTTTCATTTTGTTTTTGTAATAAAACAAAATAAAATAAAAATAAGCGATCTCAAAAGTCAAAAGTATGACATTTTAATTGCATCGAATTTTACTTAATTCATGCTATTTATGATTTTATGGCAGATGATGGTTTAAGTACTAGAAGCAGTGGGGGGGTTACGTCCTTAAACATCTGCAGGTTTCCCCTCATCATCATTATTTTTAGCTGACATTACTTAGCACCAAAAAAGAAGAATGGACGCTCCTGCAAAATTGGACAACTTTGTTGTTGAAACATCCGCACACCAGAAGAAACAGACAAACAAATCGCGAGAGCTGTATTTGCCAACTAACAGTATCTTTAGATGTATCGATAATCCACACGTAAAAAAGCGATCGAACTGCTGAGACCTGGTTATAGCCCGCCTTCAGGAAAAACAATTTCCACAACCCTTCTAGAACGGATTTATGAAGAAGAGCAAAGAAAATGTTTTGGTGCTCTTTCTGGACAGAGTGTAAATATGTCTATTGATAGTTGGTCTAATGTGCACAATGAGCCTATAATTTGTGCCACAATAAACACTGAAAACGGGCATTCGTTCTTATATGGAACAATAGATACATCTGGAAATCCTCACACCAGGTGATTATTTAGCTGAAATCACTTGCAATTTAATTTCATCTTGTAAATCTGAATATAACTGTGATGTGAAATCGTTTGTAACAGATAATGCAGCAAACATAACACTAATGAGAAAAACGATCACAAGTAAATTAAATGAGAGTGGTTTAGTCCTAGCTTATGGATGCACAGTTCACCTTTCCAAATTTACTTTGTAAGGGTTTGAAAATAAAAGATATCAAAGAACATGTTACACAATTTCTTATGTACTGCTAATATAAGGCAATATACAAGCAAGCTGGCGGAAAAGCATTGATTCTTTCGAGTGATGTGAGGTGGAACGGTATGGCAGATTGTTTAGAAGTATATGCAAGTCAATGGGAAAAACTATTGAAAGTATGCGATGAGAATAAAAAGGACATTGACGCCATAAAAAGTGTCAAACATTGACCTCAAACGATCTGCTGAAGGATACCTAAACATCATAAAACCCATAGCTACAGCACTCGATAAATTACAGACAAAATGCGTTTTTAACTGACGCAGTGGAAATATGAAAGGAATTAGAGAAAGAAACCGAGGAAGAATTAAAATTATCATCGACTCAACTACATGTTTTGGAACAACGATATAAACAAGCACTTACGCCCTACCATTTTGTAGCTTATATTTTGGATGTAACTAAAACCAAATTTAAATTGGCTGCTGTAGAGAAAGATCAAGCCTTAAGTATTGTGAAAGAAATGTTTGAAAATACTGGACTACTATCTCTTCTTATAAAAGTTGAAGCAAATGGAATCTTTTTCAGCACACAAGCAGCTTCTTTCTTTATTGCATTTTTATGTGCTATTGCTTCTTCAACTTCAGTTTCTATTTTTGTTTTAAATTTTGGAAATAAATTAGGAGTAGAAAAAGCAGGAAAATCAATGTTCCTCTACAAATATTGCAATGAAAATAAATGTTGATTTTTTTAGCATCTTTTTATAACAAAATGGTTCTTGTTTAGGTTTATCAAAAATATTTATTATTATTTTATTTACATTTTCTATTTAGCAATAAATAGGAACATTATTGTTTTATTTACGTTTTCTATTTTGCAATAATAGCTTCAGTTTATTTTGTTTAGAAGAATTCCTATTTTATGTTTTATCTTTCTGTTGACTTTAATATTTGCAGTTTAAGTTTGCTTTGATTGGTTTTATTGGCATAAAATAATTTCCTTTGTATTAAACTGTTTATCAGTGTGAGTAATTACTGTAGTAAAGGCCCAAATTTTTGCACCATTTTGAGGGACATACAAGATTAAACGCTGAAAGATGCCTTGAATACTATACTATGCCAATCCTGTTATTCTCATCTTTTCTGTCCTGTCTTTGTTGAACTTTACCAGTTATTCTACTATTCCCTCTCTTCAATGGCGGTAATTGTGTTCGCCCTTCCAAGTGGATCATTAGTGCTTGCTTCTCGGCTTAGTTCTGTTACCATGTTTGATAGTTCTTCTTAGGTGTTAGGTGCTTCGAGTCAGGTAAGAATGTCGTCTCTTTTGACCAAGGTCTCCCCTTTGTCATGTTTAGGTCTACCTATAGACCTATTATAACTTCGTACAGTGCCCATCGGCATATTTGTGCTTCTTTTCTGATCCATTCATTAGGACTTCTGTCTCTGAGAGTGTCGCTCCAGTGCCCATCTCTCCAATTGTTCTCGAATTGGAGCACTAGTTGGAGCTGAAGCACTCACTTGCGTTCAAAGCAACATGTAAGACATGTTATTGGTCTCAAACAGATTACACTTTGAGATTATAGACAGTATGGCACATGTACCAATAAAATATTTAACTTCGTTAGGAAGCTGGATCTGTTGGAAGAAATCTAAACCCTCAAGTGCTGCATGCACCAGGTATGGACTCGCCCAACTTGCCAAACCTGGAATGCTTTAAGCAGAATGAGGCAACTATTTTTACATTTTCGTGCCAAAAACAATTTTCCCTCGGTTCTCATGTAGACGAAACGCCTGAGCAAAGTAGACGTTCAGTCATAGTTAAAAGGTTGTTTTATTTAAATATTTATAGTTACAATTCATATGGTAATCTTCATAATTATTTACGAACGTCCTCGTATGCGGAACACATTTCTCCAACTCATTATACGATCCAATAAACGGAATTTCACCATTTTATTAAATAATAACCTAAATGGGAAAATCACATATTATTCATGCATATATAGTTGTAATATAAATAAAATATTAGCGTTTCAAACGACGTAATAATCCCAAATTAGAAATAAAAGTATATTTAATGTAGATATGTATATAAAAGTTCCAGGCATGTAATAAAACGATGTCACGAAATATAACATGCATCATTTTTTAAATAATTTATTGTTTTCGAGTACGGTTTATTTACAGTCTTATTACAAGAGCTTCTGCATTTTTAAATCAATAATATGCACCGTTATAGATATGTCAATTCCAATAAAGAGTACAATTTACTAGCGAAGTTCTTAGTATTATGAATATAGGTTACGTTTTTATCCTTCTACTAACAAAATTGTCGAATAGTTCTATCCTATACACTGATGTGTTTTAATATTAAGCTTTCAACGTCTTCCCTTTTAATGGATATGTTTGCAGATGACACCACCCTTTCGTGATACTGGGATCAATACCGGTTTAGTACAGATTAACGACTTGTGACGGACCAGAATTGATTGTTCAGCAAACCATTGCCTTCGGGTAAGAAAGTATTAGTAAAAGCATATAGACCAAATCTGGAAGTTCAGAAAAACCAGAGGTCTGAATGAAGTCCCGTTAGGACTTTGAGGAAAATAGAATGGAAACATCTATATCAATGAGTGTCTATTTTTGTGAGTTGCAAGATTTAGGTTTATTGGAAAGTATCAAAATTTGTTTCTCTCTAATGCTGCAAATTATATTCTACCAGAATATATCTGCTTTTGTGTAAATCGTCAAAACTAAAAATATGCAAAACACAAAGGTCTAACTAAACTCCAGTTATTTTAGTTCGATTTTTGGAAAAGTTTCACGGGGATGCCTCTATATCTACGAGAAAGAGAACCATTCTATTTCTTGTGAACCGTAAAAATTGCATTGATTAAAGTTGGCGACTCATGGCATGTAGTCAGAATTTCCAGAAGGACCCACAAGCTTGAGTACCTTACGGTTTTCATCATTCAATTCTCAGGCAAATTGACTGTGAAAATAAGAGTGTAGCCTTTATAAATGGTTAAAAGCAGTTTGTTAAACGTATCTCGATCTCTTAAAATCCTAAATTTCAGAAAACCCGGAGATCTGACTAAATTCCAGTTAGATGTGTTTGATTTTTGGAAAAATTTTACGGGGCTGTCTCCATATCTACGAGAAAGAGATCCATTCTATTTTTTGTGAAACGTCAAAATTCGATCTATTAAGGTTGGCGACTGTAGTTCCAGAAGAAATTGAGTAAGTACTTTCTGGTTTTTCATCATTCAATTATCCTGAAAACTTATTGCAAAAATAAGAGTGTATTCTTTTTTATGAATCGTTAAAAGCAGTTTGTTACACGTGACTTGATCTCTTAGAATCCCAAATTCCAGAAAACCTGGAGATCTAACTAAATTCCAGCTGCATTCGTTCGATTTTTGAAAAAATTTCACGGGCATACTTGCATATCTACGAGAAAGAAAGCAATTCTTTTCTATTTACAAAACGTGATAATTCGATTTATTAAGGTTCGCGACTGACTGCAGTTGTAGTCAGAAATTCCAGAAAAACTACAAGTTAGATTACACTCCGGTTTTTATTATTTAATTATCTGGAAATCATTTTACGAGATTAAGAGTGTTGCCTTCTTTATGAAGCATAAAAAGCAGTTTCTTAAACGTGCTTTGATCCCTGATGGCAATTATAAAATCCCATATTCCAGAAAACCTGGAGATCTGACTAAATTCGAGTTGTTTTCGTTAAATTTTTGGAAAAATTTCACGAGAATACATCCATATCTACGAGAGAGAGCAATTCTTTTTTGTGAAACGTGAAAATTCGATTTATTAAGGTTGGCGACTGACTGCAGTTTTTTAGTCAGGAATTCCAGAAAAACCACAAGTTTGAGTACACTCCTGTTTTCATCATTCAATTCTCTGGAAAACTTTTTACAAGACTAAAAGACTATTTCTTTTTTTATGAGCCGTGAAAAGCAGTTTCTTATATGTGCCTTGATCCTCTGATGGCAATTATAAAATCACATATTTCAGGAAACCTAGAGATCTGACTAAATTCCAGTTAGCTTCGTTTGATTTTCGGAAAAATTTCACGGGAATACCTCCATATCTACGAGAAAGAGAACAATTCTTTTTAATTTGTGAAACGTGAAAATTCGATTTATTAAGCTTTGCCGACTGGCTGCAGA
Source organism: Pissodes strobi (assembly GCA_016904865.1). NCBI lineage: Eukaryota > Metazoa > Arthropoda > Insecta > Coleoptera > Curculionidae > Pissodes > Pissodes strobi. The sequence continues at coordinate 37,674 of MU184022.1, forward strand.
CGTAGTCAGGAATTCCAGAAAAACCATTGAGTACACTCCGGTTGCTACCACTCAATAATCAGGAAAACTTTTACAAGAGTAAAAGAGTGTTTGCTTTTTGAATCCGTGAAAATCAATGTGTTAAACGTGCCTTGATCCCTTGATGGCAATTGTAAAATCCCAAATTCCAGGAAACCTGGAGATCTGACTAAATTCCAGCTGTCTTTTTAAAAAATTTTAGAAAAAAAATGCAGGAGGATACCTTCATATTTACGAGAAAGGAAGCAATTCTTTTTTGTGAAACGTGGATATTCGATTTAATAAGGTTGGCGACTGATTGCAGTTGTAGTCAGGAATTCCGGAACGAAAAACCACAAGTTTGAGTACACTCAGGTTTTCATCATTCAAATTTCGAGAAAATGTTTGCGAGAATAAATGAGTGAATCCTTTTCTTATGAATCCTGAAAGCAGTTTGCTAAACGTGCCATGATCCCCTGATTGGAAATGGACAATTTTTAACCAGGTATATATAGTTCGCCCAGCGGTTGTTGACCCTCGAAACGCATGCAATTGCATGCGTTTCGAGGGTCAACAACGGCTGGGCGAACTATAGAAGGAAAAAAGCAAACTGAAGATTGGCAACAATGAGGAGATCAATTTTCAAGGATAACAGACTGATTAATTACGACTCATTTTTATGTTAGACGATCGCTTCAGAAAATTCTTTCAACCAATGCAAAATCGCTTTACTATCAAGTCGCTGCTATCAATATTCAAGTCATGATCTTACAAATCGACCATTTTTAGCGAGGGTAGTCAACACATCAAAGTTGAAACGGTTATCAAAGTTATCAAGCCCCTTTAATTAAGCATGTTCCAGTACAGCTAGAGGGTTGAAAAGACATGCAGCCGGTGTGAAATGAGAATCCTGCCCGGATATCCAAAATTTTTCGAAAACATGTGAAAACATTTAAAAAAAACATAAAAAAAATATTCGGAAAGTTAATAAAAGTATTATAAAACGAAATAAGAAAAAAAATATTAAGAAAAGTTAGAGAAACGCGGTTTTCGGAGAAAAAAAGACGAAGGAGTTTAGTTACGAAGTCGGGGATGGCAAAAATGGGATGAAAAAATAAATGCTTGAAGCAAATTTTTTTTTGAAAAATGGGAAAAAATTTAAAATAAGTGTTAAAGAAATGTTCGGAAAGTTAATAAAAGTATTATAAAACCAAATAAGAAAAAAAAAAGAAAAAAAAACAAAAGTATTATAAAACGATACACAGAAAAAAAATAATAAAAAAAAGTTAGAGAAACGCGGTTATAAGCAGCGAAAAAAAGCTGAAAACAGGGAAAAAAATAAAGTGTAGGAACCGGGGGCAAAAGTTGAGAAGAATAAAAAAGCTTAAAAAATAAATAAAAACTCAATTCCGAATATATCTTCCAGAAGTTTCACTTCAGTTGTGTGCTTATAAAGGTGAGGCATTATAATTTTTTTTATTTTGATACAAGGTATAAAGATCTGGTAACAGAAATTTATTGAAAATTAAAACTGTTATTACCACATGTCATCTTAAATGTTATGTGATTATTACCGCTCTGACTTTCCATGGAAACCAGTCAACAGAAGTATAAGGTTATGTCACTTTATTTGGTAAATGTCATTTTTAATATCTGATATTTTATTGGCTTCGAATTTGATGAACCAATCAAATATAAACTTTTCAACTTATCATTGTCGCTTATTAATGCCAAGAAATGGAATCTGAACTATAAACCTCACCTACGAGCTTTCCAACCTCACCATGGCGAACCATGGTTGCCAAATCGTTCAGCTCGATTTGTCCAGTCGAAATTTAAAAATCCCTCAAATTTAGAACTTTTTGGAAAAAATACCCAAAAAATATTTTGTTTTCGTAAATTATGATTTGTTCCTGGATTTTAATTCCTGATCTGACTAAATTCCAGTTTTCGTCGTTCGACTTTCGGAAACATCCCTCTGGAATATCTTTATTTACGAGAAAGAGACCAATTCCTTCTTTGTGAATCCCGAATATTATTAGGTTTGTTAAGGTTGGCGCCTGACTGAAACTCTAAAGTTAGGAAGTCCAAAAACCACAAATTTGCGGTTTTCATCTTACGATTCTTCGAAAAACTTTCTGCTAGACCACAGCTGCCCTTCAGTAAGAGTGTTTCTTCGTGAAAAGTTGAATTATTGAAAAATTGTAATCCCGAATTCCATTTCTATAAAGTCCAGTTTTCTTTGTCGACTTTCAGGATATGTTAGATATATGAGAAATTGAGCATATTTTTCTATGAGTCGCCAAAATGATTATTAGGACACGACTGACGGCGGTTGTAAAATAAATAAATATTAGTCGTGAATGTTTGGTTCATGATGATCTCACTTGAAAAATCTTCAAAAACCACAACTCTAAGTAAGCTCCAGTTATCACCGGTTCAATAATTTGGAAAATTATCTACAACTACCTTTGAGGAAAAGGAAATTCTCTCCTTTTTATGCATCGAGAAAACTAAGTTTTCTAGCAAAATTCATTCAGTCACGAGACCAATTTCTACCTTTTATGACTTCTGAATGTTAGGTTGATGACTGATTGCAGTTGTAAAATCAGGAATTCTACAAAAATCGCTCAACTATACACAACACTTTTTACAGGAATACATCTGGCTTTGGTAAGAGTATTTACTTAAAAAAAACGTGAAAGGTAAGTTGTATACTAATTGCAATTCCAAATTCCTTAAACACCGGCGATTTGACCAAACTATGAGCTAGGGAACAATTCCTACTTTTTATGAGTCGTAGAAGTTAGTTTGTCGACTGATATCCATCTGGACCAAGACTAAGTTTGAGACTCGGTCTGAGATATTATTAGAAGAACAGCCTTACCAGTGTTTTTATGATATTAAAGGTTTTCGCTGAGGGGCAAACCATCTTAAGGATTTTGTACACAGGACTTCCATTTTTTAAAGAATTTCACGGAATTCCATGTATTTTTGTGGTTTGCCCCTCGATTTCCGATTATGTGCATGATATTTGGTCCCGGAGCTTTATTGTTTCTCATTGCATACTTATCTTCATTCTGCCAAAATTGTGTGGATTAGTTTGGGCATGAGCTACCTCGATCTAGCCGTGCATGTTTTGCTGTTTATAGACTGGCATTCTGAATTTATCAAAAAATCGAATCATCAACATAGCATTTTAATCAAAACATCCATTTTCCAGGAACTCGGATTCTGGAATTGCCATTAGGTGACAACTTTATTAAATCTACTTGTCACGATTCTTAACAAAAATACTGCCATTCTTTTACTTAAGGGCGCATGCATGTATTTCCCTTAAGAAAACGGAAGAATCCTACTTCTGGAATTCCAGATTTTTTAGCTGCATTGAGATTCATTGTCAGCATATATACTGGAACCGAACTGATAATCTTGTCTCGGATGGTGTTCAGTCTATGGTAACCGTGGAGAGAGCTTCGTTGAAGTGATCTCGATAGTCCCTTAGCGGTCCTATTTACAACATACGACAAGCATATAATTGTGCAATTCGTCTGCTTGAATTGCACTATCATCTGCCTAAAAATCAATATAAATACATCTAAATGTATGACTGTTAGCAGAAATGCCTATCTACATATCAATGGAGGGACAATAGAATAAATCACAAAGTTTGAATAGTTCGGTTGTCTTGTAAACAACAAATAGGACCAGGCACTTGAAAGTAAGTAGAATCAGCAAGAACAACCGTCCTGAATCTTCGAAAATTTCTCGAAAATATGAGCTCAGTTCTGAACTTAGATACAGAATGGTCAAGAGATATCTCTGGTGAAAGTGTAGACGATTTAAGCAGCCACCACAAACAAACTAGAGGCGTTCAGAGTCATAAGATGAGAACTACACTTTGAGAAAGGAAAGAGTCCTTTCGGCCAGCTATACTTAGCCTCGTTCTTCTTACTGTAGCCCATACCCTTAGCATGATTTCGATACTTTAGTAGTTCACTCAATGACAGACCTTTGGCTTAACTCCAATGTACCCAACGACTTGCACTTGTCTATAAAAATGATCACCAGGAAGTCGTCTGAAGGTTTTCCACTCCATGGATCATTTTCAATAGACTCTGGATCGTGACGGGGCAATTTGGATCAAAATTTTCCCCTTTAAAACATGACGATGAGCATTCCCATTAAAATACGCCAGTTACGACGCATATTATACAGGTTAGAGTCTAGCGCTGCCACAATTTAGTTTATGCGCCTATTAAAGAGTTTTAATGCATCCAGCGACTAAGTTTATGCGGGGTGTCGCGCATATTAATGCAGCTCTTTATTTTTTATGAAAGCCGTATAAAGTTCGTTTACGGGCGGCTTGAAACATTGTAGAAAGTCCGCGTTGACAAAGTATTTTAGTTTAAATGGTTTCACTCATTCGAAATGAAAAAGTTCCCTGCGTACTTTCTATGGACTCGCGCCGGCGACGAACTTTCGACAACTTCGCGAAATATACTGCGGCTTTTTAACTCGACGTCATTAAGTCCAAAAGATCATAATGAACAAAATTAACCTTCTTTACACTCGAAGAAATATAATCACCGTCCTGAACTTCCTTATTTAAGAAACCATATTGAAAATAATTACTCCATTTTCACCTCGATTTTCACTCTATCCCTTGTAGTGCTGGATATTTATGGCGCTCCTACTTGAGTTACTGACATCCTTCATACAAGTAACTCATTGAATTAAATAAAGGTAAAATAAATAAACATAATTAATGCCGGTTAATAAGAAATCGTTTAATATAATATATTTTAAACAGTTTTTTCCTGGTGATACGGAGAAGTAATTATCATAATGAGGTTCTCACTTATTAAGCCCGTTCTAAACGGCCATTTAAATGAGAACCGACGGCAAATTTTCCTGGGTAATTTTCATTAGCCACTTATATATGCATAACTTGTAATATCGCGAAAGGAGCGTGAAGATGCTTTAAAACCGTTAGTGGTGACGCCTTCGATAACACCGCAGATGTTACTGTTTAAATATACATTTGGATACGGATAAACAGAGAAAAATAATAAAACGAGCAAATATTTAATTTTGAATATAATTAAAGAATAAAATCTCCAAGACGTACAGAATAACAATCTTCAATCCCTTATGTAGATGACATTCTTGCTGAGAGGTAAATCAATATAAATTTTGGTAAAACATTGCATGCACATAAATTTAACTTTATCGAAACCTACAAATGCAAAGTCATCTTAATAACATAAAATCCTCAACAATATCTACGATAGGTTTATATATGACTGTCATTATTATATACTGTCACTTAACCTGACAAAATACAAGTCGAGCACTGGAAGAAATTCATACAGATATGGTTGGAGAACTACAACGATTCTGTATCTTCTTGTCAAGTAGCAAGAAATACATTTTAGGGTTTAAATATTACAGGAAAACCTGCGGAGAAAGTTAGATTAGTAAGAAAAGGTCCTCAGCTTACAAAATATAACATGCCTTTCACATGGTGCGATACTAGAACCATAATAAACCCCTATTGAGAATTTTATAGATATCGATAGGTCACTTTTGATTAATCGCACTCTACAAAAGCATTTTCCTAATTATTGCTATCATTTCGTCAATTTTATCAAGTTCATTAATGACACAGATATGGAGTGGTCTCATCCAAGATAACCCCCTGGATGGAAGTTTCATTTCTCGGCACGGAGTTAAAAAAAAACTTTTCTCTCGACAGGAAAACGTTTTGATTATAAGAATAATTTTTCAATGAACGGGGTTTGACACGAAGAAGCACAAGCCCTAGTTTCCTAACCAATGTTGGAAGAACGAAAATTTGGGACTGATGACGCAAACCTATTAGAAGGGCCGCAATTCTTCTATAAACAAACCTTCCGAATATTAGAAGAAAAGCTCTTGTCATATTCAAATTTGATTTAAACAAAAAATCTTCAAGTTCAAGGTGATTAGAGTGAAAAATAAATTAGTCATTTTCTACTAAATAAGTCGATTAACGAATACCGCAGACGATAAATTAAGGGGTTCTTTCGATGACCCCATCAATATTTTCTAACGAACCCAGCAAACTCTAAAAATAAAACTTCGTTTAAGCTAAATTACTTTAATAAAATTTTCGTTGGAGAAAACGCGAAAGAAAAATTTTAGTTTGCGCAATATGGAACGGTTTTTATAAATAATAAATGAGCGAGATATCGAATTTTAAGGAAAGGCGAGAAGAAATGATTGCCTGGTTAATAATTTATATTTTAATAACGTTGAACTTGAGATTGTAATAAATTATATTAATATTAAAGTTAACTAGATAGATATTGATTTTATGCAGCTAAAAGCGGATGTTTGTTAGTTTCGTATATATGAAATTCATAGTTAAGTTGCTGACTCCTCAGCATGACAACTAAAACAATGTTTACACCGTTAAAGAAGTGTAGTTTGCTTCGCCGATTAAAACGTCCTGAAACAGAAAACTTGACGACCATTACATTTTTGATGTATTCGTATACACATATTTATGAACATGTATACAAGCATGTATACTTCCTCTAAATGCTGTAATTATTACTATTATTGTTATCTGCCAAATATGGTCCCAAAACACATATTTGACATACTGCTAGATATATCCCAGCAAGATGATCGTCAACATAAAAGTAGCTAAGCTATTTCACTTAAAAGATAAATTAATTAAATGTAATGTAAAAAAGTACAGGCCTAATTTAGAATAAGAACGTAATAGCCGATGCCTCAATTTTGATATGATATAACAATTAAATCACAAGTACGGGAAAAACATTTAACTATAGTCAGGTATATACTTTAGTCACCTTATTTGGCAGCGCAGGTCTTTTAGGTTTTTAAAATTTTATCGACAGAGATTTTTAAGCACATATCGTCAATATACGAAGCTTTAAAATGTCTTTTACAAGAATAATTTTGTGTTTGTATTTAATGAATCTGATGGCTGAACTTTCAATGAAAACCAATATCAGATGATTCATAGTTGAATAAATAGCATATTCACATTCACATTGACTTCGATACGCAGGTGTTTCGGGGTTTTCTATTTTTATCGTCATAGAGATTTTCAAACACACGCGTAAACATATCGTCAATATACGAAACTTTGAAATGTGTTTTACAAGGATAATTTTGTGTTTCGTTTTAATGAACCTCATGGCTGAACTTTCAATGAAAACCATTATCGGATGATTCATAGTTGAATAAGTAGATTATTCACTTGACTTAGCAGCGCAGATCTTTCAGGGTTTTCTATTTTTATCGACAGAGACTTTCAAATACACCCGCAAACATATTGTCAATATACGACACTTTAAAATGTGTTTTACAAGGATAATTTTGTGTTTGGTTTTAAGGAACCTAATGGCTGAACTTTCAATGAAAACCATTATCGGATGATTCATATTTGAATAAGTAGATTATTCAATTGACTTAGCAGCGCAGATCTTTCAGGGTTTTCTATTTTTATCAATTTTATCGACAGATACTTTCAAACACACCCGTAAGCATATCGTCAATATACGAAACTTTAAAATGTATTTTACACGGCTAATTTTGTGCGTGGTTTTAATGGTCTTAATGACTAAACTACCAATGAAAACCATTAACAGATAATTCATAGTTGAATAAACAGATGGTTTACCTGACATGGCAGCCAGGTCTTGCGGAGTTTTCTATTTTTATCGTCATAGAGATATTCAAACACTACCGTAAACTTATCGTCAATATACGAAACTTTAAAATGTGTTTTACAAGGATAATTTTTGTGTGGTTTTAATGGTATTAATAACTGAATTTCCAATGAAAACCATTACCAGATAATTCATAGTTAAATAAAGAGATTATTTACCTGACATGAAAGCGCAGTTTTTTCGAGGCTTTCTATTTTTATCGATATAGAGATTTTCAAACACTACCGTAAACATATCGTCAATATACGAAACTTAAAAATGTGTTTTACAAGAATAATTTTGTGTGTGGCGATATTGGTCTTAATGACTGAACTTCCAAAGAAATCCATTATCAGATAATTCATAGTTGAATAAATAGATTATTCACCTGACTTGGCAACGCAGGTCTTACGGAGTTTTCTATTTTTAAGGTCAAAGAGATTTTCCTCGAGATTTTCAAACACTACCGTAAACATATCGTCAATATACGAAACTTTAAAATGTGTTTTACAAGGACAATTTGGTGTGTGGCTTTATTGGTCTAAATGACTGAACACTCCAATGAAAACCATAATCAAATAATTCATGGTTGAATAAACAGATTGTATACCTGACATGACAGCCAGGTCCTTCGGAATTTTCTATTTTATCATTATAGAGATTTTCAAACACTACCGTAAACATATCGTCAGTATACAAAGCTTTAATGTGTCTTACAAGGATAATTTTGTGTGTGGTTTTATTGGTCTTAATGACTGAACTGCCAATGAAAACTAGTAATTCATGGTTGAATAATTAATTTTATTACCTGGCATGGCAGCCAGGTCTTTCGGAGTTTTCTATTTTTATCGACATAGAGATTTTCAAACACACCCATGAACAAATCATCAATATACGAAACTTTAAAATGTGTTTTACAAGGATAATTTGGTGGGGTTTTAATGAACCTAATGACTAAACTTTCAATGAAAATCATTATCAGATGATTCATAGTCAAATAGATAAATTATTCACCTGACTTGGAAACTCAGGTCTTTGGGTTTTTCTAGTTTTATCGACATAGAGATTTTCAAACACACTCGTAAACATATCGTCAATATACGACACTTTAAATTGTGTTTTACTAGGATAATTTGGAGTGCTTTTAATGAGCCTAATGTCTGAACTTTCTATGAAAACCATTATCAGATGATTCATAGTTAAAAAGATAGATTATTTACCTGACTTAGCAGCGCAGATCTTTCAGGGTTTTCTATTTTTCTAGAGATTTTCAAAAAAAACCGTAAACAAATCGTCAATATACGAAACTTAAAATGTGTTTGACAAGGATGATTTTGTGTGTGGTTTTGATGATGCAAATGGCTGAACTTTCTATGAAACCATTATAAGACGATTCATAGGTAAATAGATAGATTATTCACCTGACATGGCAGCTAAGGTGTTTGGGTTTTTCTATTTTTATCGACATGGAGATTTTCAAGTACACCCGTAAACAAATCGTCAATATACGAAACTTTAAAATGTGTTTGACAATGATAATTTTGTGTTTGGCTTTATTGGTCCTAATGGCTGAACTCTCAATGAAAACCATTATCAGATTATTCATAGTTAAATAGATAGATTATTCACCTGGCTCCTCAGGACTTCGAGTTTTTCTATTTTTATCGACATAGAGATTTTCAAACATACCCGTAAACATAATAAACTTTAAAACGTGTTTTACAAGGATAATTTGGTGTGGTTTTAATGATCGTCATATATAGATTTTCAAACACTACCGTAAACATATCGTCAATATACGAAAATTAAAAATATGTTTTACAAGAATAATTTCGTGTGTGGTTTTAATGAAGCTAACGGCTGAACTTTCAACGAAAACCATTATCAGTCGATTCATAGTTGAATAAATAGCATATTCAGCTGACTGGCAGGTCTTTGGGGATTTTCTATATTTATCGACATAGAGATTTTTAAATACACCCGTAAACATATCGTCAATATACGAAACTTTAAAATGTGTGAGGATGATTTTGTCTGTGATTTTAATGGTCCTAATGGTTATACTTTTAATAAACACCATCATGAAATGATTCATAGATGAATAGATAGTAGATTGATGGTCAGGCGAATATGACTTGGCAGCGCAGGTCTTTGGGGCTTTTCTATTTTTAGCATCAGAATACAAAACTTCAAAAAGTGTTTTACAAAGATTATTTTATTTGCGGCTTTAATGGGTCCAAATGGTCGAACGTTCAATAAAAACTCACTATATCAAGTAGTGATGCCTATAGTTGACGTGACAGAGCAGGTTTTTAGGAGCGATATTTTCTAATTCACATACTTCGAAGTGTAAAATATTTTACCAATAGATCCTAATCATCGAAAATGAAACTTCAGATATAATTGTAAAACTACTAAAGGATAAAAAAAAACGTAACATGTACAGACAGAAATACAACATTAATTAGTTACAGGAATCTTGAAACGAAATACTATTCAATTCAGGTACAGCACGTGGATGTCTAGGAAAATATATCGACGGACAGGAATACAACATTAATTTCAAACTTCTATGTATTTTGAAAAGCATCCTAATGGAGAAAATTTGTATTGCACTAAATTTATCGTATATACCTACTTTTTGAAACAGCAGTCCGGTAAATAAATGGTCAATATATTGTTTGCGTGGTTGTAACCGATCGGTGATGAAAAGTTAATCAAGTGCAGTCAGATTGATTATGCCAGTGTGCCGATGCCCGAAAAGATATCGTCACCATATGCACACTACAATCTTTAATTAATATAATGTCTTATTTTTATGGACAGTAAAGCAGTAAACAAACACATCATCAATAGAAAATATTGAATCTTCATATAAATTAAGCTTATTTTTACATCTGCAATCAGCCCTGTCCGTAAAATATCTGTCAGAATGATAGTTTAGTGGTTAAAAAACTCAAATCCATAAGTTACATATATAGGTATTCCGAATAATCGGTCCCATCCAAACCAAAACAATCGCTAAAACTTCTCGGCATGAGAGGTGGATCGGAGGACGCCAGTTCTGATTCACATGCTCCGCACGTGTGTCGAATGTAAATAAACCAATGGCGCGCGGCGCACTTTTCTGTCGTTTATTCTCCGACCGCGTGGATCCCGATGACACACTATCTTTTTCCCGTGCCTCTATTCGTCAGCTTAATAGAGTTTTAACAAGGATTCACTCTGTCTATGATAACAATATAACCCTAAATTTATTTTCTGAGAATAACGGAATATCATAGTTAACCCGACGATCTATACATTATACCTTTTCCTTAGAAATGCAGTTATTAGAATCCATAGGATTAAACACCTTAACTAGCGCTAGAAAACTTTCGATATGGCCAAGAAGGAAAAATGCTATGCATTTGCCAGCAGTAATTGCAAAATAAACACCTATTTCCAGAACCATTAAGACAATTTCAAGCGATCGTCCCAAATGAACTTGCATGTTTATCGAAACGATCGACATGCACATGATCAATACTGTCAATATCCAAATAATTTGAATTCTAATAATTGTGAATCAAAAGTTAAATATTTTTAAGAAATTGCAAAGCAAATATTTGGTTTGGATAAAAATATTATTTTATTAGCCGCTTTGACTAGAAACTTCGGCAACGACATATTTACGAAAAATGCATTTGCTTAGCAATTTAACGTTTGCAATCGTTTGTCAGTTGAAATTTTCAAACCAGGCCACAGAACTTATAATTTTAAATGTAAATATGAACTATGTACATTAAGAATCGATATTTGGCCGTATTTGAGTTACCTAAATGTTTTGCTCTATATTGATCAGAAACTATATATTGTTTCCGCAAAGATATCGTCAATATATTAAAACCTCTAAATTTGAATGTTGTTAAGCACGTTGGCTCTATACCTAGTAGATATATTATATGAATATCCATAATTGATAGGTAGGCGCTTTCTAGATTTGAACAGGTTCTTAAATATATTTGACTTACCCTTTCCTCCTCTCGAATCATCTCCGCAATCCCGGGTTTGATTTCCATTTCATCAGCGGCGCCTCCTGAGGAATGAGAAATTTGTGGCTGGGTTGGTTGCAAAGTCAAGGGTAATGGCAATGGTTCAACTGAATTAGAGGTGGTGACCGGAGTCACTGAGGGAGCATTAGACATATCCATCGAATGGGGTGGGTCTGGCATCTCGACGCCAGCACTTTCAGCAGGACTACTCATACTACTCATCTCGCCCGACCTGCGTCTTTTCTTAGCCCTTTGCGCCTCATCTAGATGATTGCGAATTTGTTGAGGCTGTTCTGAAGATCGGGAATCTCTACCCCATTCAGGAGTCGCTGTAGGAGTTGGTGGAGCTGGTTTTGAAGCTGGCCTGGCAGTCACTTCACCTGTGGTTGAACCAGCTGCAATGTCATGCTCTCCGTTCACATCAGCCAAACCTCTTATCTTCAAAGTCTCGGCGACTTTCAAAAGAGGTCCGATTTCTTCTTGAGAAACGTTAATTTCCCCCTTATACATAAATTCGACCGCAGCTTTCAGTTCCGGCCATTTAATGTCCCTCATTATCACAATAGGGTGCTGGCAAGGATTCTCGAAAAACAACGACTGGAAGTAAGGGCTGCACGCGGATAGGACCATCTTGTGAGCTTTCACCGAGTGTCCATCACAAGCCAAAGTCACGTCCACGAAAGACTCACTCTGCAAAAGCTGATCGAAAACGTTGGTCAGATTGGTCTGGTAGTTGTTCCATCGCAAGCAGAATTGCTGCGGCGATCCCGTAACGTGCTGCATATCGGTAGGTCCTCTGGTCACCTGAAAGTTCAAACTACACTGAAATGTCACTATAACCAAAGGTTTATTGAGGCGTCATCGCCTTAAGAGTGTAAATAAGAGCACGTGAGCTAGCGACGTGAAGTAGAGACGCTCAAGCGATTCGCGCGAACATCAACTAACGCGTACTCGGCCCGACTGAGCGCTCCAAGTCTGCGGGAGGGCCGGCCGCCCTGGCGCACGCCCCTGCCCCTTCCAAGCGGGTGGCCCGCCCTCTCCCCACCCATCCACCCACGAGGCCGCGTGGTGGTCGTCGCGCGGCAGGCCTAATTATGCGAGCGGGCCTGAGATGCACCGACACCTGAGAGGCTCAGAAGGTGGCCGAAGCACCGTAGTAGGCCTAGACACCGCTGAATTAAGTCGTCATCGGCGATTTCTGAGATTCCCGCCGAGATTTCGGAGGAAGACAGCGTCGCGTCGTCCCGAGTTTATTCCAAGACGATATTGCTTGCGCTCGGTTTTTGTTGACCGATACATGAATTGACTGGGCCAAATATTTGTTTATTCGGATAATTACGTTGTAGGTATGTTGTAGAATGGGCATAAAATATCTACCAGGTGGTTATTTTTTGTGTACCCATTGATTTTTATAGTAATATTGGTAGTGGAATAAACTGTGAATTGTATCTTAAAAAAATAAGAGAAAAAGGAAAATCAATTAATAATATATAAACATTATTCATGATATGGGAAAACGCATGTGGTTTTAATTACTGATAATTTGTACCTATAATTTTGATTTGAAGTAGGTACTTGGTTTATATTTACATTTATCGAAATCCACGACACCAAAATCTATAATAATTTAAATACTATATTAATACTTTGCCTAGTTAGTTTGAGTGCAAAATTCATTTGAGTCACGAAAACATTAAATACTCGAATCGAGTAAGAATTATGTAATTAATGCAGAGATTCGCAATACTTATTTATTTGCATTCACAAAATAGCCTAAAGAAAGAAAAGCATAGATGAAGTGCGGTAAAGTACCTATTTATATTGAAGAATTAATTCTTTGGGTGCATCCCGATAGCTGATGGATTTTTTCGGGTTACAAAAGATGAAATATTTTAAAATAGATAAGACCTTTGCAAATACCTACATAGGTTTAAAAAATCGTTTAGGTTATACATGGAAGTTTTTCACTTGAGTACTGTGAAGTGTAAAATGATACCTTATTCCTATGATAATAATAATATGTACAAGATCCAAAGTGACGTAATAATTTTGTGTAATTTTGTCCACATTAAATTTGCTAAATATTTGAGATTATTTTATTTTCTTCAGGTATATGTTCAGTAGTAGAAGTTATAGTTATAAGGTTGTATGGAGAAGACAGACAGACGTAATTCCGTTTTTCAACTATTTTTATCAGATGATTAGTCAACTATTGATAATAAATTTGACTTAAGCCCATAAAGGCAACCTCGGAATACGCATTTAATGGAGGATATATTTATCTTCGTCAGACCATTTAAAATTTAGAGGTGTTAAAAACTAACCAAACTACTTATAAATTAGGAAATTGATGTGTCATTCTAACCCCAATTTTTCATTTACATCGAACCGCTGTCAGTTGTCAGTATAAACATTTCGTTGATTAATAAAGTAAATAGATATTTATTGTATTATTTTTGCTTTGAAGAGCGACAGAAATGGTAATTTACGTTACAAGTTCGGTAATATACTTATTACAGTATGAGAGATCAGATAAAATTGCAAACGGTAGCGGTATTTCTATAAACGAGCAAACTTAGCGTGTACCTATAGTACGTTTTATTTCATACTGTTTTAATAAAAAATAATGATTTCTGTATCGATTTTTTGCTATTATCTGCATACGTACGTCCACCATAGAATATTTTACTACTAGACCACCCACAGACAAAAAAAGAGACCCAATTGTTTACGTTTTAACACGATCCAACATCATTCATATTTGTTGCCAATACCTTGCAAAATTCCACAGACCAAGCAAAAGACCAAAATAATAACATATTTATTTGGCAACTCCAATAGCTCCTGGTGACTACTTTGATTAGAAATTAATCAGCAACTGCCTTTACAATAAATGTATTTTATTTATTAATAAATCTTCTATATACTGTGAACATTCTTTCTTAAAATTATTTGTATTATAGCATTCTGCCAACATTGAATTTTTATTTTACTATATTTACTAAAATTCCCAATTTAAATGAGTGGTTTGATTTATTGACTCGATTGCTGTTTTTTGTGATTTTTGTAAAAAAATGTGGCAGAACAACCACAACGCAACGCAACGGTTTCTGCCGATTTTGTGAGAGATTTCGAGGTAAAATTTAAATTTAAACATCGAAGTCTAAAATTTGGACTTGAAATTATTCCGACCTCATTAACGAGATTTAATAAAATTCGTATTTCAACCCGAACGTAATAAAGTTTAGACTTTAAAATCGGAAATTATTAAAATACAAACTTTAAAGATGTATTAGCAAAATTCCGCTTCTTCAAAGTATGAATTTAATAAACTTCAAGCAAAGTGAGAATTTCATAAAAATTCGAACGCATTAATTTACCAAAATCTTGACCATCATAAAGTAATGATTAAAATTCGAACATCAAAGTTGCAATTTAACGAAATTACTTTAAGTTTGAAATTTATACATTTAGGTAATTGCCTGAGATATTTGTGAAAACGGTTTCAGGCTGAAAAATGTGTCGAGACCGGAAAATTTGGTAATTTTTTGGTGATTTTATGGCAGATTTCGAGATCAAATTTCACTTTCAGCATATCGATGCGTAGTTTTTGTGACAAGTAAGTAGACTTATTTGTCTGGAATCTCATTTAAAATTGGGCATTTTTCATGGAAAAAGCAGCGGTTTCTGCCGATTTTGTGAGAGATTTCGAGGTAAAATTTTAATTTAAACAAGTCTAAAATTTGGACTTGAAATTATTCCTACCTCAATAGCGATATTTAATAAAATTCGTATTTCAAGCCAAGAACTTAATAAAATTTAGACTTTAAAACCGGAAATTATTAAAATACTTTAAAGATGTTTAGTAAAATTCCGCTTCTTCAAAATATGAATTTAATAAACTCGAAGCAAAGAGAGAATTTCATACAAATTCGAACGCAATAATTTACCAAAATCCTGACCTTAAAGTAGTTAAATTCGAACATCAAAGTTGTAATTTAACGAAATTATTTTAAGTTTGAAATTTATACATATTATATTCGTCGCTGACAATGCAAAAAGGCGAAAGCGCCAAATTGTTAATTTTACAGGAGAGCGGTTTAAAGAAAATAGGTCCTATTTGGAACACGATAATTTTTCAAATAGTTTATTAATTATTTTATTATCTAAAGTGTTAGTAGGTCAAAAGACATGCCTATGAAATACATACTTAGAATTTGAATACTTGGGTTATCACCCCTAAAAAATGGCCCTTAATGGAGGTTCGCCTATTGAATCGGTTTTTTTGAACGATATATATTGGATGTTCGCCTATTCTTTTATAGTAACATTCGAATTAAATAAAAAATGTATGTGTTCTTTTAAGTATTTTATTCGTAATAAAAGCTAGAATAAACTAAAATAATAATGGCAACTAAAAAGTAAATGCTAATTAATTTATAAATATATCGATACCTTAACTGCTTTAACTAAGTGAAAAATGTAAGCTTTTTATTCATGTGGAAGATCTCTGAAAAATGTTTGGAATAGTGGATCTTTTACCACCGGTGTAGGACCTGAGCATAAACTCACAAGATCATTATACTTATCAGGAGTAAGTTTCTTCAAGTCTTTATTTAAAACTGGGATAGGCTGAGTCATAACTTGAAGAATATTTCTTTTAAGGGGCAGTACGAAATAGTTATTAGCAAGGTGGCTCTTCTTTACTAAAATTTGTGCAACATTGTCCTTGCCTACCATAACCTCCTTTACTTTCGTCCAATCGACATCCTCGCCTGTTTCGAATTTTCTAACAGATTTGATTCGAATTTTTTCCGAGAGAGATTTGAAATCATAAAAGTCATTAACATTCATGCTGATTACATCGTATGGTAAATGACGTCTAGCCAGTTTTAGGACAGGTGGTAGCTGAGCAGGTACAAAGATATCGCCGACCAAAGACATAGCTGTAGATATTGAGCTATGGGCCGAATCGCCCTCATTTTGACCGTGGTTGGTTTCAAAAAAATATAAATGGATTTTTCTAAGGTTTTTGGCGTTTGTTATTGTATGCAGCAGCATAGTTAAAACAATGGTGTTGCGGTTCTGTCCGCCGCAACCGTCTGAAAAAAGGTTTACCTCGCGAAGTCCACGATCGTCTACGTCACGAAGATATCGTGCTACACAGGTCGAAATTTCATTTGCTCCGCGTTTACTGATAGTTTCGTCCCATAAAAAGCATTTACAGTTTTTGTCACCGATGTTATAGATGGTAAAATTAAATGCTGATAATCGGCGCTTATAGAAAATAGCACTTTCATTGCTAATAGGAAGTTGAATCACCTGTTGAAGGTCAAAAACTGCGGAAGTCACAATGTTAGGGTAAGTTTTGGATACTTCTTTGCATTTTTCTTTCATTTTCCTTACTGCAATTTTTTCAGCAGTATGTGTAGAAAAGGCATTCTCAAGTTCCTTTTTCTTTTCTGCATCGCCTGTCCTGTACGACATGCAGAGGGTACACTGATCCTTTTTAGGATGATGGAATGAAAGATTAAGTGATCGAAATATTTTTCGGTAAGTTTGGTAACTGCACCTCTTTCCCTTTTCGACGTTTTCTTCTATATACAAGTCATACATTCTTTTCCTCGTTAGGTCTGGATGCAGATATTCTCTACTAGTTGATTTCCTACAAAAATGTGATTCCATTCGTGGAAATTTTTGTATATGATGAACTATAGAGTCTCTTAGTTGTTTATCTTTTTCTTCTAACTTTTTGTATCGTCCTCCACGCTTATCCGGCGTTACTATTCCCTCTTTAGTCAATTTACTCAAAGCTGTTCTCAAGGTCTTCTCTGAAATACCCAGTGTATTTAGAAACATAATCCTGCATACACGTATTTTACTTCCCGCATTATTTGGAAGGGTATATTTTAAAGTTCTTGTTCTGCGAGAAATCTGAGCTGTTGTTCTTTTTCTTCTGACGTCTTCTGATTGAACATGTCTCACTAGAAATTCTCTTTGTAGCTGTAAACTTTTTGTATTATAAAAAGCATCGTAAATTTTCTGTCTTTGCTCCTCGTCTAGTTTGTTACACTCTGTACCTTTGCATTTACTTTCTTCACAGCGAGGTTTCATATATTTGGCAGGCATACTTTTTTTTGTCACAGAACTAACATAAACCTTTCCTTCTGTTCTCAAAACATGGGCAGCTTTTCTCTTGTTTTTTTTAATTTTCTTTCCCAACTGCGGTACTTCTCTTTTTTCACCATCTACGGCAAACCTAGAAAGCACGTCTAATGTATCAGTAACACTTTTGTCGTCCATTGTTTTTTCTATAATTTTTATATTAAAATCACTGTTGATATCTTCCAATGACATATTATTATTTTCACCATGTCCGTTACAGTTGTCGTCGTCGTCCTCAAAGTGGGTCCAACACAGCAATACTTGACAGCGTACACATGCAGCAAATACTTCGTCGTTACAGTTTATGAACTCACAGCTCTGCTCAATGGGTCCTTCATCACGGTTCTTCATAAAATCGTTGTTTGGATTTACATTGACAATACGAGCATAACTGCTAAGTTGGTTTTCTTCGGGTAATACTATTATTGGTCTGGCTATAACCTCAGTAAAAACTTCATTATCAAGTGGGTTACTTTCTTCAACAATGTTCAACATTTTCGTATTTGATAAGTGGTTTTCTAAATCTTCATTTGGTACTAGATTGACTACGTTAGTAAATACTTCACTGACAGGACACTCCCTATTGCTGGTAGAAACCAAACATACACTTTCCGAAGGTTTGTCCAAATTGATTGGCGGTATATTAGAGTTTTTGGATTGATTTACTAAATTAATAAGAGGTATATTATCATCTTCAGAATCATAACTTAAATTTTGTTCTTTTTCGGTGGTAATGACAGTTCCATAGAAAAATTTCCTTTTGGGAGGCCAATACATTTTTACACTTGTTCCACTAGATAACACACTATTCGTGTTAATAAGTTGAAGGTCTTTTGACGAAACAACGTTTTTTTTACCGTTTCTCCACTTCACTAGTACGTCCATCTTAAATCAGTTTCCTAAAACAAAAAAACTATTAGTTACTACTCTTAACTAGTATTATAAAACGTTGGAGAAATACAAGTCTTTAATATTTATAGCATACAAGAAATACTTATGTGGTTACATTCCGTATACTACATAGACATAACCTCAAATAACATTGAAAGCTTTGTTGTAAGAAAAACGTTTCTGAATAAAATAGTTGTCCCTAGAGTGAATAAATAGTCAGTCTATTCTTTAACGATACAATTTTATAATAAACCAAACTTACCTTTTTAGATGCAGAACTTTCTTCACAATAATAATAATTACTTTGCGGCTATTGCACTTCCCACAAACAACAAAGGCACGGTACCTACTAACTAAAATGTATTGTCACATCATACTGGCAGGCCAGCCGGTATGAGTAAAAGTTCGAATCTAATAATAATAATAATAATAATAATAATCAGAACGAAAAATACTCTCCCAATTAAAAACAAAAAACGTTTTTTTGTTCACTACCCATAATAACAATAAAAAGAAATGCAATGGAAAATTATAGGCGTAACAGCCAATATTACTTTTGTGAGATGTGACAAATAGGCGAACCTCCATTCTTGGTTATTCGCCCCTTTCACAGAAAAAAAAAACTTGGTATAATGAGATAAGACGTATTATCTGATGAGAAATTTATTGGATTATATGTGTATTTTTTTAGATTTAGATAAAGCAGTAGTCAAATTTACATGGTGCATTATGCACAAGAAACATTTTTTTCGTCTAACACAATATTTTCTTGTTCAAATGACACCTAATTTGAATTAGATCATACAACTTACTAATAATTAGAAACACACAAAACGTTTGTTTTTGTTTCATAATTTTAATTGTGTGGTTTAAACACATATCTAATTATTTTTAAAACAAGTGTTATTTAGTACTACAGGCATTTTTGTGTAGATTTAACAGAAAACTTATCTAATTGACACACATTTATTTTATGCCGTTGGCGTTTAACACATTTTTTTAATAGAATAGGTAACTATTTTGCTTAAAATAATGAAAAAAGTTGTAAACGGGCATTTGTGAAATTATTATTAACTTAAATAAGTTTTTAAGTACGTTAGCAATCTAAAAGACATAACTTATGTGTCTGAAAAAATATTCTGTTATATTACAAACAATGCTGTTTGGAATTAGACAAGATTCTTAGCTGCCCTATATAATGAAGACAATTTATTTTTATATGCTTAACAAAAAATTAATTAAGAGAGATCGTAACTTATTTGGACATGGCGGCCCTTTACCTACCAACATTATTCAAGATTTTAGGCTTCACTGCATCCTGCATCAGTTTACGTCTAGTTTGCATGGTGAAGAGAAGAGTTGTTTTATTGTGTAGTGTCATATTTAGGTAATAATATCAGAACTAGCTCAAGCTGTTAAAAATAAAGTAGAAAAATTACAGAAACTTGGACTTTGTGTTCAACCATTGGTTATCGTCGTGGGACCCTCAAACAACGAGATTGAAAGTGTGTATGTTAAGAGAGATCAACATATGTTTCCTCTGCCATCTTGCCTAAAGGACCTAGACATATGTTTTAAAAGTTTTCATGCTCTACATGCAGAATACGCCAGGGAATCCGAACAGGTATGGACGTTTATTCAACAAGGAATATATAAACTACATACCAAATGGGACAAATCTTTCACTGGTGTTAATTCATTATTTGCGGACTTAAAACTGTAAACATTAAGTATTCCTATTTTTTTATAAAGCAAGTTTTTTTTTTTGTTATTTAGGAGTATTATTTTCCTTCTAATAATTCAGTTGTATATTTTTGAGTTTTAAGGTTTTAATTTTTTTACAGGTTACTTAATATTAGTTTTAAGTACTTAAGACTGAATATACCAGTTTGTTATTTGTGTGATGATTTTGACTTATATACGGCTTTGTTCTTGCATTTTAAAATAGTCCATAACCTAAGAACTGATAGTACCTATAGATGTAAGGAAGGATAATGTAGACGAGATTTCCAAACTCTTAATTTTTTTAGAAAACATTTGAAAAATTAACACGGGACATTTCAAACTGGAAGTAATATTTCCACCTTCGACAACTATAGTGATAATACAAGCTCAAACTTTTTTAACCTAAGTTCTAGTACTAATAGTGCCACTAATAAATGGCTTGATGATTTCGAGGGCTTTGAAAATATACTAAATACTTGCGTCTTACAATTTATAGCTAAGCTGTATGACAATTCAGCTATACCTAGAAATGTTATTCAATTAATTGTGGAAGAAATTTCTGATTTATTTAACAGTGACCTGATAATTTTTCTTAAAAAATATGTCATTAACGTATTTGAATCATGTTCTAATTGTAAAGAAAAAGTGACAACTGCAAGGGGAGTTTCATCCGAATATCTAAGATTAAAAGCTCTATCTCATACAAATTTTTATATACCACCAATTGAATATAAGTCGGTGGATGGAAATATGTATATCGCAGTTAGACATGATATTAGTTGAACTGCAACTTTCGTTAATTTTTTTTGTTAACTATACCTAACACTTGTATAAGTTCCTCGTCGAAATAAAAAACACGTTTTTTACATAATATTGTTTCAGTTATATTACCTTTGAATTTTCATTTGGTGTAGATATCAAAAATATATTTTGTTTTTAAGCGACCTCAGTTTTCATGAACCAAAACGGTAGGTATTTCTTTGCTAAACATCAAATACCTAAACAAGTTAGAGAGGAGAGAGGGGACATTTACAACCAATAACCCTATACAGGGTTTTGGCTATCTTTAAAACATTAGCTAGATTCTTTATTATTACAGTTATCAGTACATGTTAAATTTAAAAGTTGTAAGGTTTTTTCTGAATCTTCAGAATGTGTCAATAAAATTAATAAATGATGATCGGAAGATTAATAAATAAACATGAAGTTTGCTATTTTATATGAAACACTGGATATTTCCTCGGATTCGGAAAAACAATTTTCCCCTAATTTCAAATATATATAAAAAGTCTATATTTGGGTATATAATGGTTTTTTATATATTACATTATAAATAATAAAACTTAGGTAAATTACTATTAACGCTGAAAATTTGATTGCCTTAGCTGGCTTAATAGACTTCTTATTATTTATTTGGCAATATATCAGAAACTACTTACCCAAATATAGACTTAGACAGGGTGTTTCATATAAAATAGCAAACTTGATGTTTATTTGTTAATCTTCAGATCGTCATTTATTAATTTGTTTTTTGATACATTCTGACGGTTTCAGAAAAAACTAAAACTTTTGAATTTTACATGTACTGAAAACTCTAATAATACAAAATCTAGCCATTGTTTTAAATATAACCATAAATCCTGTACCTACATAAGAACTTTGTCTAAGTACGCAAGTGTACTTATCTACCCTAGCAAATTAATTTTTTCGTGGTTTAGTAAAATACTTGTCTAATGTAGGTGATAAATTAGGCCCCTCACACTAAGATATTATATAGGCAAGCACGTTTATTTTCTATTTAAGAAAATAAAAATATTTAGTTCAACATACGATTTTTCTAAATTAGCACTTTCTTCATGCAGCTTAGTGAATTGTCTCGCCATTGTTTAATAAAACGCTTTTTTTATCACACACAACCATATTATTCATATGTTTTCAGCTACAAAAATGTCTTTTCTGCCGTACATGTTATTTTATCTGAAACAATTAACAACTTCTTTTGAAGGGCAAAAATGTTTGTCAATTCTTAATAATTAATATTCTATAAATTAGATAATATGGTTAATCATATTAGGTAAAGCAATTTTAGTAAAAACATTTGGATGAGGTAAATAAGGTTTTAACTGTCCCTATAGTGCTTAAGTATTTTATCTAATCTATATAAGTATTTTTTTTCTGTGTTGTCAGATCCTGTAATATACTTAATGTCGTTTACGCCTGTAGACGATATAGCGGTATACTGAAAGCGGCTATAGATGGACGTTTGCCACTTTGTCAGGTCCTAGATACCAATAAATGTTATCACTTGGTGGGCATAACTCCAAAACGGAAAAACTGGCGCTTTCGCCCCTTTGCATTGTCAGCGACGATTATATACAGGGTGTCCCACGGTGGATGGCATATTAGACGTTTATGGAAAACTAAATAACGGATCATTTTGAAAATATGGCAACCGGGATAAACGACCATGATCTACAGACTAAAAATATTTTCGATCATGCGATGTTGCCGCTTCTACCCTAAATCGGTGACAACATCGCTATTTTAAATGGAACACCCTGTATATTTTTTAATATTCGATTTTCGCATACGATTGTGAGCAACTTTTCTTAATACTTCCCTATACCTATCTCTAGCCGTTTTTCGAGAATAAATTAATTTTTTTTTTACGAAAACAGGACTTCCAATAAATCTTAATATCTCCTTACTACAAAACAATGTTGAGCTAAAATTTGGGGTAACAATGCCCCTATGCAGTTTATCCTTTTCACATCTTAGTTTCAGTATACAGGGTGGTCCAAAAATTAATTTTTGTCGGTTACACACAAAAGTGCCAGAAAAACGATTTTTTTTAAATGGAACACCCTGCATACCTAATATTACAGATTTGAAAAGCTGACAAAAGAAGCTTTTAGAATATGTATACCTACTTTGCCTATACCTAACTCTTCAGGTTTTCGATTTATTAGCGTTTATTTATAAAATTGCATAAATTAAAAATAGAAAAACTTTTAACGGTTTTAATATTAGGAGGCTGATTATGGATCGAAACATTTTTTTGTTACATAGTCAATATGGCAACTTGTTTTATAGAAATGTCATTCTTTTAATAATTGCGATTTGATTACGTACGATGGCGGAAAATAATAATTATTCAAATACAGTTTTAATGAACATATTTATTTTTCATGGACAGTGTGATCAAATAATTAGCAGAACCTGCAGAAAATTTAATGAAACGTATCCAAATTTGCCGCAGACGAATTACAAAAAATTCCTTCGACTCTAGAACCATTTTATGCAGTTTAGATCAATTCTGAATGCAACAAATAATAAAAAAATATTAAAAGTTATTACAAATCGAAACTAGGTAAATAAAATACGATAAAAGTAAAATAAAACAATTGATAAAACTAATGAATTATTTTTTAAGTAAAAATGTTCAAAATGTCCGCCATTAACTTCTAGACACTTCAATAATCGGGTATTAACACCATCAGTTGTAGCGTAGCACCAGCGAATAACAACTACGATAAGAAGATTCACTCTCCGCGGCGGCACGTCAACGGTATGTCTCCTTCCCCGCGCGAAAACTAGCATGATACTGGCATGTGACCTTTGGACCCGGCGCACACTGGTCGAATTTCTAGGAAAGCTGGCCGTAATAAGGTTTACCAGAAATAAGATATAAAAGTAATTAAGTATTACACGTTTAATATATCGTGTTTTAGACAAATAATTGTTGATTTTTTTGCTCATCATCTATATTTATATATAGGGAGTATCAATTATCACTGACGATAAAAATCATGTATAAAGATCATTTGTATGTTCTCAAATCGTTTTAAAAAATGATTTTGAAAATTAAGGGCTCCTTCGTGGTAGTTTTTGCAACGGTTAATTCAGGAGTCTTACGAGCAAAATGAATGTTAAGCGGACGACAGAAACGCGTTGATGAGGACCTGCAATTTTGCCATATGTATTTCAGAGTTATCGCTATTTTTAAAAATTAATCTAATAGGGACGAAACTAGTAAAAAATATAGAAGCATCAGTGCAGCTGTTGTTCAAAAACACTTGCTTATATACTATCCCAAGGTAATATCATAGTCATATTTACTAATTAAAACTAAATTATAAATTTTTTTCTGCTGATTCAGCCAAAGTGTTTATCACCTCTTTTTATAATAACATCAGTCTTGCATCAGCAATAATGATTCTACCGAAATTCCAGTTTCAGTTTCACTTACTACAATATTATGGGATTAGGGGTGGGCGACAATAATCGATTATTCGATTCACTTTTAAGAAATTACCGATTAATCGACTTATCGATTAATATTTCAGAAAATATCGATAATCGATTATTTCGATTAATCGATTATTCAGTTATTTGCTAAAATATTAAGCGTTTAATCGATTATCCAATTTCTTGCCCACCCGTACCGATAAATTTACAACAGATATAGCTTTTAAAATTTCAATTTAATAATACGTTGCGTTAAGGGCAATTTAAATGACATTTGAAAATACTTTCAGTACAACATATGAAGCAAAAAAAAAAAACAGAGAAACGTAAATGCTCAAACAAGACAGCAGCAGGGAAAACTGCTCACGTTACAAACTTAGCCAATAAGGGATCATTTCGACGCGCCATTTTCTGATAATCTGGCTTCAGTTGTTGCACAATTAGGTATAACACAACACATAACCTCAACGGAGTGTTCGCACGTTAGCAGTATAGTACATCAGTCTTTATCTTTTTATTATGTATTTGGGCAAAACTATATGATAAAAAGGATCACTCTCCGCGGCGGCATGTCAACGGTGTGTCTCTTTCCCCGCGCGAACACTCGCGGATACTGTGACAGTATCATTTCATTCCATGCGTGCGCGCGCACCTGCGCGTCATGTCTTCGTGATGCAACCAATCGTTTGTATGTGCCCTGGTGGTCTAGGGGTTTGCATGATTAGCCTCCACTTCGTCGACTCGAGTTCAAACCCCGTCGATGTTTTAAATTTTTTTTTTTTAAGGTTATATTTCTAAACTGTTTTTTTCTTGTTTTTGGGTATGTCTTGGGTTAGCACCTGGTTAGTTTCCTTTTCTTGAGCCCCCGCAGCGAGCGGTAGCGAGCGGAGGGCCTTTCGAAAAGTGAAATATGCGAAGGAATGAAAGGATACTGTCGGAGTATCGTCGAGTCGGCAGGCCATGATACAAATAAAACAATCAGGCGACCTTTGACACGGCGGCCATAGACAGCTCATCCTTTTCGTTTGTCTGATTAATTTTCACGCCTAAATTGTATAGTTGAGTCAATATTCGATAATATCGCTATTTTTTAGTTGTTTTGTATTACAAAATAGGAATGAAATATACAGTAAAAATATTGTGAGAAACCTTTAACCAATTTTAAAATCACCCAAAACGCCAAAATTTAATTGAATATTAAAAGATGGGGCAAATTCGAGCAACATTTTCTTCTTGATGTATTTTGTCAGAATATTAGTATTCGGAAATATGGTGAAATCATTAACACAAAATCAAAATTGTTTCAATATTAGTTATTACATACCTTGAGTATTGTTATCAATAATAACTAATTAAAAACGTTAACAGATTTTTGAAACAGCCAGTTGAATACAAACTTTATCAAAATATTTATTTGGTGATAATAATAAAAAAAAACCATAACGTAAGTTTGACACGGCGCTGCAAACAATTCAGAAGATATCAATTGTGTTTTTCCAAAGCTAAATAGAGTATTAGAGTGCTATAAATAATTTCGTCATAAATTTGATTAGATATAACGCAAACGAAAATATCGTTGATGGCCAGCTTTTATTTAAATTCAACCTGTGTGCGGCGAAGTTCGCCGATCGTTACCAGGCAACGAAGACGATTCCTTTGTAGCGCTCTCTTGCCATTGAGTGGGCCTTCTTGTCGTAGTTAATATTCGCTGGTAGCACTTCGAATTTCATTCGCATCAAAGCCGTTGAACGCTTGGATGACGAATTTCATTCGCATCAAAGCCGTTGAACGCTTGGATGACCCGATGCTCCAGTTCTTCTTTGGTATCCACGGGTGTTTTATATATTTTCTCCTTGAACACACCCCACAAGTAAAAGTCTAAGGGGGTTATATCAGGTGATCTTGGTGACCAATTCCACGGTCCTAAGCGTCGAAACCATCGATCATCAAATATCCTTCTAAGCTCCACAGATACTTCAGCGGTAATGTGCGGCAATGTGCCAGCAGGAGCTCCATCAAGCTGATACCAGCACTTTCTGTACTCTTCAAGTGAGAGTCTATCGGTAAAGTTTTCAACTGTAGTGTAAAATATGTACATATTTCTCTCAGAGTTTAGGTTTTCTTTGTAAATCACATACCTCACTTGATTATCCATTAATAAACAGAATACATTAAAACTGAATTTATCTTTAACTAACCCCCAACGTAGTTGAAAAACTGAATTTATCTTTAACTAACCCCCAACGTAGTTGAATTTATCTTCAAAACCCGCCTCTCTTGGGGATTTTCAGGTGCTCAAAAGTGGCGATTGTGACGATTGAAAATACCCTCCTTTGAAAATTTGGATTCGTCAGTCCATCTAAGTTTACTCAAGAAACTAGGATCTTCCTGGATAGGCACTAGCATCATTTCGCAAAACTCGACTCTTTTTTGACTATCTTCAGGCTTAAGAGCTTGAACCCTGGTAAATTTATAGTCATGCATTCCATGTTTTTTTTAGAATTCTTTCTACCGATGAATGTGCAATGCCTAAATTTTCTTCAGCGCTACGTACGGAAGCGTGAGGATATGCGTGAAAGTATGCCAGAACATTAATTTTATTTTCTTCATTAGAAGTCACAGGTCGGGGCAAATTTCTTGGTGCTTTTAAAATTGATCCAAACTGAATAAAATTGTTCTGAAGTCGAAGAAATTTTTTGTAATTCATCTGCGGCAAATTTGGATACGTTTCATTAAATTTTCTGCAGGTTCTGCAAATTATTTGATCACACTGTCCATGAAAAATAAATAAGTTCATTAAAACTGTATTTGAATAATTATTATTTTCCGCCATCGTACGTAATCAAATCGCAATTATTAAAAGAATGACATTTCTATAAAACAAGTTGCCATAGTGACTATGTAACAAAAAAATGTTTCGATCCATAATCAGCCTCCTACTATTAAAACCGTTAAAAGTTTTTCTATTTTTAATTTATGCAATTTTATAAATAAACGCTAATAAATCGAAAACCTGAAGAGTTAGGTATAGGCAAAGTATACATATTCTAAAAGCTTGTTTTGTCAGCTTTTCAAATCTATAATATTATGCAGGGTATTCCATTTAAAAAAATCATTTTTCTGGCACTTTTGTTTGTAACCGACAAAAATTAATTTTTGGACCACCCTGTATACTGAAACTAAGATGTGACAAAAGGATAAACTGCATAGGGGCATTGTTCAAATATACCCCAAATTTCAGCTCAACACTGTTTTGTAGTAAGGAGATATTAAGATTTATTGGAAGTCCTGTTTTCGTAAAAAACAGTTAATTTATTTATTCTCGAAAAACGGCTAGAGATAGGTATAGGGAAGTATTAAGAAAAGTTGCTCACAATCGTATGCGAAATTCGAATATTAAAATAGCAATGTTGTCACCGATTTAGGGTAGAAGCGGCAACATCGCATGATCGAAAATATTTTTAATCTGTAGATCATGGTCGTTTATCCCGGTTGCCATATTTTCAAAATGATCCCTTATTTAGTTCTCCATAAACGTCTAATATGCCATCCACCGTGGGACACCCTGTATAATTGCCTGAAATCTTTGTCAAAATGTTTTGAGGTTGAGAAATGTGTCGAGACCGGAAAATTTTGAAATTTTTTGGTGATTTTCGATTTCGAGATAAAATTTTACTTTCGGCACATCGATACATATAGTTTTTGTGGTAAGTAAGTAAATTTATATGTCCGAAATCTCATTTAAAACGATTTGAAGATGGGAACATGGGCCAGGATCTGAAAACTTGGAAATTTTTTGGTTTATGGCAGATTTCGAGGTAAAATTTCATCGCTGCTTGGTTTCTGCCGATTTGGTGGGAGATTTCGAGGTAAAATTTTAATTCAAACATCAAAGTCTACAACATTTGAGTAAGTAGGTACTTCCAAAATATTTGTTTACATTGCAATTATCCTGTTTCTGTACTCAACACAAATTATGTACTTGACAGTGAAAGACTCAAACTAAGTCGAGCCGTTTTTCTTGCTAAATAGCTTCGAAGAATGCAGGTTTAGCACACATCCAACTAGTCGAGTACGACTGCCTCGCGGCTTTGTCGCTGACTGTTGACGTTTTGTGCAATGATCGATCTTGCGACCCACTCTCCTACAAACTCGATCCAACATACATCGATAAATGAAATATTCTTGTGGCTTTCCCACAACTGAAAAAACAAAAAGGAGACGAAAAAGCAAACCAATATCAAATTTATTTGAAATATGGGCACAACTATTAAGGCTTATCAGCCAAACACAAAGCTTATATATGTATATGTCAAGTCGCTCTAGGACTTCTTTGTCCTACTGATGAGATCAGGAAAAGATCGAAAGCGACCAAAGCCCAAATCAGGCCAAAGACTGAACCTTTGCATATTATATAAGCTTTGTGTTTGGCTGATAAGCCTTAATAGTTGTGCCCATATTTCAAATAAATTTGATATTGGTTTGCTTTTTCGTCTTCTTCTTGTCTTTTCAGTTGTGGGAAAGCCACAATAATATTTCATTTACAAATTATGTAGTTATCGTAAACCCTATTAAGCAGTATTTGTTACTTTTCTTATTCATATTAAACTATGACTTGATAGGTAAATGCTATTTTTTATACAGTTTTTGATTTTCTTTTAATTAAATTTTTCACTCCTGTCGTGTGGTCTTTAAGCACACACCGTTTCTTTATTTTGTTAGCCTTTTGAAGCTTTTCTCTGTTTGTGTTTTATAGAATTAAAGTCAAATGCAATACTTTTGAATCGGATAGAAATTTTGAAAAAGAAACAGAATTGGTTAAAAAGTGGTTATATCCGATATACTCAATCGTATCGTGTTTTCGCGATATGTAGGCAGTCTATAGACGCAATATAATTAGCTATTTCTAATAGTATATTTGTTTTTTGCGCGATAATAATTTTTATTGACATTATTTCAAACAAAATATATATTCTTTTAGGAGGTTGTTTTACCTTTTGTGTCAGTCCGTTGAGCTAAAGAATTTTACGGACGCCCCGGGTATGATTCTGATTCCCTGGCTAGAGTTCGATATTTAAATCCGATTTTAGATTTTTCTTGCGTATATGCCATAACCTCTGTCGCTCTAGGCGCCATATCCATCGAATCCACGTTTTATTGGTCCGCTGTGAAAGGTCGCGATGTCCCTGCGCACTGTTATCGCCCCGCGAGTGCGCGAGGTTCCATGTTGGGTTTTCGGAAAGGAACTTGACTTTTCGGGTCAGAATTCCTAGGTGGGTGTCGGTTTTTTAAATCTAGGTTGATCTCAGGCATCCTGATGGGATTTTAGCGATAATCATCGAAGATATTCCCGTGTCAGCCATCTCGACTTAGTTTTGTTAGTTTTATTGCTGTAGATGCGGGAATAACTTGCTAAGCGAGATTTTTGGGGTTTGCTTTTTCCAGTATTGGAGGCCATTATGGTGGCCGCCGTAGTATACGAAGTTAGTGTACCCTCGTGTTAGGAGGGTTCACCCACCCGGCTAGAACTGCGAGAGTTTGTAATTCACCGGCGCGGCTAGAACGGCTGGAACTTTGTAATGCATCAGCCCGACTGGAACTTTGTAATCTAACCACCTGGCTGGAAGTGTGTAATCCACCTACCGGGCATAAGTTACTTGAACGGGACTAGACTTCGGTATAGGGATCCTGAACAAGCAGTCCGTGTGTAGCTGAACGTCAGACTCCACTCCAGTTGGTTGGATCTGCCATTGCACCAGCTAAGTGATCATTACCTCTTCCTATTTGTTACGTGAAATTTATCACCGAAATATTACTTTTGTAGCGTACTTGCGCCCACATTCTCTAAGCGGTTTTACGTGGTCACGATTCCGCGCGGGAGTCAAAACTCGAATTTTTCTTTTATCTTGAGCACATAATTGGTGCCTTTTCATTTATTTATTTCTTAACCTATACCTACATCAGTGGCGGCTCGTGACAATAGGAACTGGTGGATCAAATTTAATTACCTCCTCCCCCCACTCCAGCGAAAGTATCTAGTACCAAATTTTACTTTACGTAATTTTACCTACAGAAGAGATTTTAAGAAGAAAAAAAAACACGCCGGATCAGAAATGGGAAAATGTAAAGTCCTTTTTATTTAGTTCTATTATCGAAAACCGAACCGAAAACCAACAACAACCAGGAATTTCAAAAGTAATGCAGGCACTTATACGCAAATTCAACGTCGCAACCACTGTTAAACACGAATTAAAAACACCCGATATCCCAATATGGAAATGAATCTTGCTTTCGAGGTGGTGTCATTCCCATAAGCGCTTACCTATATAATATGCAGATAATATGGCACGTTGCCATGGCAACGTAAATGGAAATAAACTGGCGCATTTTGACAATATTGTCGCGTTTTGAGCAATATACCGATATACAATAATTATTCTGATATTATCTTCTATTCATAGCGACTGAACAACTGAACATTTTATAATTTTATGGTGATTTGTTTATGATTTAAGTTAATATACTATGTTTTAGTGATTGTAATTGAAAAATAGTTTAAGTTGGAAAAATCCAAGGTGAATCATTGATTCACTTGGTGTATTAAGCTAGCCGCCACTGACTTACTTACATTGAGTTTTGGACTCCCACTGATTAGATATTTTATTTAATATTCATAATTTTGTTGGTACTAGATTAGGGATTTTTGATTGCCTCCAATTGTCGGTGGGTTGTGCATGCGCATAATTTTTTTATTTACTCTATTTATGATTCATGCTGAACAATAGATGAATAGTATCGTTTCTGTGGCGTGTTTTATTTGGCTCAAACACAGTCAGGATTGTTCCGTTTAGTCCTATTGAAAACTTTTAGTGATTAAGTGGCATCCTTTTGGTGCTTCCTACCAGCTAGGTTTACCTTGGAGGGTGAAGGTCTTCAAGCAGGTTCCACGAATAGCGTGGAGATTTCCGTTTCGGTCTGTAACAAAATTGGGGGCGCCTAACGAACCTATTCTCCGATTTATTGAGCAGCGGGCAAATTGCGCGCTCACTGTACAGCTTGCTTCGGGGCATCGCGCTCCGACCTACTGGATGAATTGTTGAAAACAAATTGGATATCTGGTCTAATCGGTGAGTGAACTTTAACCAATCTCGATGGAACTCCTCATAGCTCCACGAGCACTTATTATCTTTCTCTTTAATTGAAAAAAAAAATACACAGAAAGCGCGTCGCAATTTTACTTTATCACTTTTGACCTCGGTCTTGATCCCAACTCTAATAACCACTGATGGAATGTATTCTCTCCTCTCATTATACCATTTTTAATATGATTATCAATAAACAGACAAAATGTTTAATGGAAATTATTACTTTTCAAACGGTTTTTTCAGATTTTTAGAAAGTCGAAACAACGACCGTTACAAAATATTCAGTGTCACGTTGACAAGCTATCGCCAATTACTTTTATCGATCGGACGAAGGCTGTTAATTTAAAATGTATCAGGTACACTTTTTAATTAAAAAGTCATAATTAACAGATCCATTGCGCGGACTAAATTAAAAACGCCATATTTTTAGTTAGCTCGCCCTTATTATGTCCTCGCTTAAAAATTACAATAATTAAGATATTGCTCGTTATGTTTGTCACAACGGGAATCTAACGGGGCCGTGATCGGGCATTTTAATTTGAGAAAATCGATTGGGCTCGAAGGACGTTGTATCGAAAGGCTGATAAGTAAATTGTATTTACTTTTTAGCGACAGATCTTAATTTTATTTAATTATAATTAAATCTTCAAGAAGAGTGATTTTATAAAACTCATTATTCCTAATTTCTAACCATAAACATACCTACACTAGAATAAATTTCTATAGTAATCTATCTGCCTATAGCAATGAAAACTAATACTTTATTGTCAAATAGTCAAGTTGATGTGACAATTTATGTGAATACCTGTACAAAAGCTGAACGATGCATGTTTAAATAACAAAGCATTCTGAAACTCTACCGATTTAAAAAAAAAATGAAACATAATTGTACTGTACTTTGCAGGGACAAAACAGATCATTGCTAGAGCTGACAAGGCTGTATTGAAGTAACATGGTGCTTATCATTTAAACACAGATGGCGACTGACGAACAGATTATAATATAAGTTTTGCCAAATACGACTCCATCATAATCAAAATAATAAGAATTAAAGAATGTATGCTCCTTAGGGTATCTCATTTTCTTTTGTAGTCGTGGGATATATCTATGAGTAAAGATAAAAGGATTGCGATTTTCGCAATGCATACTTTGCTAGTTTTTTGAGAAATAATATAAGATACCATATACAGACATTTTTAACAAATTCGGACTTTAAAATTCCGACCATGAAACTACGTCATTGAAATTCGAACTAAGGTCGCCAATTAATAAAATTAAAAATTTGATATTTATTAAAATGAGGATTTCGAAATTTAAAAAGAAGATAGGATTTTCAAAATTCGAACCTTAAAAATGTATTTTAATGAAATGCAGGCTATATTATCTCAATTTATTAAAACTATATACAGGTTTTTGGAACGTATGAACAGCGAATAATAACTACGATAAGAAGATTCACTCTCCGCGGCGGCACGTCAACGGTATGTCTCCTTCCCCGCGCGAAAACTAGCATGATACTGGCATGTGACCTTTGGACCCGGCGCACACTGGTCGAATTTCTAGGAAAGCTGGCCATAATAAGGTTTACCAGAAATAAGATATAAAAGTTATTAAGTATTACACGTTTAATGTATCGTGTTTTAGACAAATAATTGTTGAATTTTTTGCTCATCATCTATATTTATATATAGGAAGTATCAATTATCACTAACGATAAAAATCATGTATAAAAATCATTTGTGTTCTTAAATCGTTCTAAAAAATGATTTTGAAAATTAAGAGGTCCTTCGTGGTAAAAAAAGGGTTTTAAATTTTTAATTCGATGATCCAAATTTTGTTTTTGCAACGGTTAATTCAGGAGTCTCACGAGCAAAATGAATGTTAAGCGGACGACAGAAACGCGTTGATGAGGGCCTGCAATTTTGCCATAAGTGTATTTCAGAGTTATCGCTATTTTTAAAAATTAATCTAATAGGGACGAAACTAGTAAACAATATAGAAGCATCAGTATGCAGCTGTTGTTCAAAAACACTTGAGATTATATACTATCCCAAGGTAATATCAAAGCCATATTTATAAATTAAAACTAAATTATAAATTTTTATCTGCTGATTCAGCCAAAGTATTTATTACCTCTTTTTATAATAACATCAGTCTTGCATCAGCAATAATGATTCTACCGAAATTTCAGCTTCAGTTTCACTTACTACAATATTATGGGATTAGGGGTGGGCGACAATAATCGATTATTTGATTCACTTTTAAGAAATTACCGATTAATCGACTTATCGATTAATATTTCAGAAAATATCGATAATCGATTATTCAGTTATTTGCTAAAATATTAAGCGTTTAATCGATTATTCAATTTCTTGCCCACCCGTACCGATAAATTTACAACAGATATAGCTTTTAAAATTCCAATTTAATAATGCGTTGCGTTAAGGGTAATTTAAATGACATTTGAAAATACTTTCAGTACAACATATGAAGCAAAAAAAAACAGAGAAACGTAAATGCTCAAACAAGACAGCAGCAGGGAAAACTGCGCACGTTACAAATTTAGCCAATAAGGGATCATTTCGACGCGCCATTTTCCGATAATCTGGCTTCAGTTGTTGCACAATTAGGTATAACACCAACACATAACCTCAACGGAGTGTTCGCACGTTAGCAGTATAGTACATCAGTCTTTATCTTTTTATTATGTATTTGGGCAAAACTATACAGGGTGTCCAGAAATAGCGTCGCCAAATTACAGAGGGTGATTCTACATAAAAAAACATAAACATTTTTTCATATGAACATGTGTCCGAAAATGCATAGTTTCCAAGATACAGGGTGTCAAACTTTTTATAAAAAATCAGTTTTTTGTTAATATCATAAATATGATTTTACTGATTTTGTTGAAATTTGGCAGGGTTATCTGTAGTAATAAGGGGCTCATTTAGCCTTAATTATATTAAAAATATAAAGTCCAGTGGCGTCCAGGAGGGCATCATACCGAATATTATTGACAAAAAAAGTGTGCGCCGCTGACTTTTTCAAACACATTATATTTTTTTCGTATTAAGCAACTAAAAATACAATATTTTTGATTCTCGAGTTGTTTTCGTATCTTGCGTCGTTTTCGATTAAAAAAGTAAAAACCGGTTTATTACATTTCCAAACTTTTTTGATAAAATCGATATTTTTATTTATATCTTAAATATGCTATCACCGATTCTGTTGAAATTTAATAGGGTTATCTGTAGTAACAGGCGGCCCATTTAGCGTTTATTAGATTAAAAATATAATGTCCAGTGGCGTCCCGGGGGGCATCATACCGAATATTATTGACAAAGAAATGTGCGCCACTGACTCTTTTAAACATTTTATATCTTTTTCGTATTAAGCAACTAAAAATACAACATTTTTGTTTCTTAAATTGTTTTCGTACCTTGCTTCGTTTTTGAGAAAAAATAAAAACCAGTTTATTACAGCGTTTGATGTAGAATTTGGTGCCCTAAAGAAATGTAATAAACTGGTTTTTATTTTTTTTCTCGAAAACGAAGCGAGATACGAAAATAATTCAAGAAACAAAATTGTTGTATTTTTAGCTGCTTAATACGAAAAGAATATAAAATGTTTAAAAGAGTCAGTGGCGCACATTTCTTTGTCAATAATATTCCGTATGATGCATCCGGGACGCCACTGGACATTATATTTTTAATCTAATTAAGGCTAAATGAGTCGCCTATTACTACAGATAACACTGTTAAATTTCAACAAAATCGGTAAAAGCATATTTAAGATATGAATAAAAATATCGATTTTATCAAAAAAGGTTGGAAATGTAATAAACTGGTTTTTACTTTTTTTTATCGAAAACGAAGCAAGATACGAAAACAACTCGAGAATCAAAAATATTGTATTTTTAGTTGCTTAATACGAAAAAAATATAAAATGTTTGAAAAAGTCAGCGGAGCACTCTTTTTTTGTCAATAATATTCGGTATGATGCCCTCCGGGACGCCACTGGACTTTATATTTTTAACCTAATTAAGGCTAAATGAGCTCCTTATTACTACAGATAACCCTGCCAAATTTCAACAAAATGAGTAAAATCATATTTAAGATATTAACAAAAAACTGATTTTTTATAAAAAGCTTGACACCCTGTATCTTGGAAACTATGCATTTTCGGACCCATGTTCATATGAAAAAATTCATGTTTTTTTATGTAGAATCACCATCTGTAATTTGGCGATGCTATTTCCGGACACCCTGTATAATAAAAAGGATCACTCTCCGCGGCGGCATGTCAACGGTGTATCTCCTTCCCCGCGCGAACATTAGCAGAATATCGGCAGGCCATGATACAAATAAAACAATCATGTTGGCAGGCGACCTTTGACGCGGTGGCTATAGACAAGCTCATCCTTTTGTCAGATTAATTTTCACGCCTAAATTCTATAGTTGAGTCAATATTCGATATAAGATAATATCGCTATTTTTTAGTTGTGTTGTATTACAAATATACAGTAAAAATATTGTGCGAGACCTTTAAGCAATTTTAAAATCACCCAAAACGCCAAAATTTAACTGAATATTAAAAGATGGGGCAAATTCGAGTAACATTTTCTTCTTGATGTCTTTTGTCAGAATATTAGTATTCAGAAATATGGTGAAATCATTAACACAAAATCAAAATCTTTTCAATATTAGTTATTACATACCTTGAGTATTGTTATCAATAATAACTAATTAAAAACGTTAACAGATTTTTGAAACAGCCAGTTGAATACAAACTTTATCAAAATATTTATTTGGTGGCAATAATAAAAAAAAACCATAACGTAAGTTTGACAGGGCGCTGCAAACAATTCAGAAGATATCAATTGTGTTTTTCCAAAGCCAAACAGGGTATTAGTATTATGCTAAAAATAATTTCGTCATAAATTTGATTAAATATACCGCAAACGAAAATATCGTTTATGGCCAGCTTTTATTTAAATTCAACCTGTGTGCGGCGAAGTTCGCCGATCGTTACCAGGCAACGAAGAAAATAAACGACGATTCCTTTGTAGCGCTCTCTTGCCATTGAGTGGGCCTTCTTGTCGTAGTTAATATTCGATGGTATGGATTTGTGAAATTTCATAGAAATTCGAACTTGGCCTTAAAATTCAGATTTCAAAATCATAATTTAATGGAATAATTCTAAGATTGAAATTAATTAATATTTGGAAATTGCAATTTAAAAAATCGCTCTTTAACATTGAAATTTAATAAAATACGGAATTCAAAGCAAGAATTAATACAATTTAGAATTTAAAGTTCTAAATTTAATTTAATAAAAATCCGTCTTGAACTTCCATTTTATTAAAACTCGAACCTCCAAGGCGAATTTAAAAAATATGATTCCTAAGTTGAAAATGTTACCTCTTGGAGTCGTAATTTCTTAAGCTCATTCTTTAAAGTTAAATAAATAAATTTAATAAAACTGGAGATTTCTACGTTCGAAAATTTCGGACTTCGAAGCAGCTATTTGTTAAAAGTTTAAACTTTAAAATCGGAATTTATAAAAATGCGAACTTTAAAGATGTCTTAGTAAAGTTCGGCTTCTTCAAAGTATTCACAAAAATTCGAACTTCGCTATAATTTACGAAAATCCTGATCTTCATTAACGAAAATTAATAAAATTCGTATTTCAACTCAAGAACTTAATAAAGTTAAAACTTTAAAATCGGAATTTATTAAAATACGAACTTTTAAGATGTAGGTATTAGTAAAGTTCGGCTTCTTCAAAGTATTAATAAAAATTTGAACTTCGCAATAATTTAAGAAAATCCTAATCTTAAAGTAGTTATTAAAATTCGAACTCCAAAGTAATTTAACGAAATTATTTTAAGTTTAAAATTTATTAAAATTCGGAAGTCAGATATAAAAAAATCGGACTGCAACGTTGAAATTTATTAAAATTCGAATTTCATAACAAGAATTAACACAATATAGAATTTGAAGTCTAAATTTAATTTAATAAAAATCCGTCTTGAACTTCCATTTTATTAAAACTCGAATCTCCAACGGGGCATTTAAGAAATATGATTCCTAAGTTGAAAATGTTACCTCTTGGAGTCGTAATTTCGTAAGCTCATACTTTAAAGAGAATTTAATAAATAAATTTAATAAATCCCTATAGAAAAAATGTCGGACTTCGAAGTAGCTATTTGTTAAAATTCCTATGAAGTAGGAATTTATTAGAACACGAATTTCAAAATCACAATCTAATGAAGTTCGGATTCTCAAAACTAATTAAAATTCGAACTTCAAAGTAACAATTTAATAAAATTCAAAATTCGATATTTATTAAAATGCAGACTTTAAAGTTGGAATTTAAAAAAATAGATTTTCCAAGCCAAATTTAATTAAAATGTGGACTTTAAATTATTCCGACTTCATTAACGAAATTTAATAAGATTCGTATTTCAATCCAAGAACTTAATAAAGTTTAAACTTTAAAATCGGAATTTATAAAAATGCGAACTTTAAAGATGTCTTAGTAAAGTTCGGCTTCTTCAAAGTATTCGTAAATATTCGAACTTCGCAATAATTTACGAAAACCCTGATTTTAAAGTAGATATTAAAATTCGACCTTCAAAGTTATTT
The DNA here is from genome assembly GCA_016904865.1 of Pissodes strobi. Lineage (NCBI taxonomy): Eukaryota > Metazoa > Arthropoda > Insecta > Coleoptera > Curculionidae > Pissodes > Pissodes strobi. The sequence continues at coordinate 76,253 of MU184022.1, forward strand.
AACAAAATAATTTTAGGTTTAAAATTTATTTAAAAAAATCGGACTTCAAACGTCGAAAATTATTAAAATCGGACTCCAAAACAAGAATTAACGCAATTTAGAATTTGAAATCTAAATTTAATTTAATAAGAATCCATCTTGAACTTCCATGTTATTAAAACTCGAACCTCCAAGGGGGAATTTAAAAAATATGATTCCTAAGTTGAAAATGTTACCTCTTGGAGTCGTAATTTCGTAAGCTCATACTTTAAAGTTATATTTTACTAAATAAATTTAACAAAACTGGAGATTTCTACGTTAGAAAAAAAATCGGACTTCGAAGTAGCGATTTGTTAAAATTCCTTTGAAGTAGGAATTTATTAGAACACGAATTTGAAAATCATAATCCAATGAAGTTCGGATTCTCAAAATTAATTAAAACTCGAACTATAATAACAATTTAATAAAATTCAAAATTCGTTATTTATTAAAATTCAGACTTTCAAGATTGAATTTAAAAAATTATATTTTCCAAGCGCAATTTAATTAAAATTTGGACTTTAAATTATTCATAACTTAATAACCTTTAAACCTTAAAATAGGAATTTATTAAAATACGAAGTTTAAAGAGGTATTAGTAAAGTTCGGCTTCTTCAAAGAATTCATTAAAATTCGAACTTCGCAATAATTTACGAAAATCCTGATATTAAAGTAGTTATTAAAATTCGAACTTCAAAGTAATTTAACGAAATTATTTTAAGTTCAAAATTTATTAAAATTCGGAAGTCGGAATTAAGAAATCGGACTTCAGCGTTGAAATTTATTAAAATTCGGTTTCATAACAAGAATTAAAACAAATAAGAAATTGAAGTCTAAATTT